>PQWD01004954.1:0-17231 GCA_019425675.1 Leucinodes orbonalis | reverse complement strand
TAATCTCTTTTATTAGAAAAATCATAATTACTCTGTTGAGGACTATTTATACAATGGCCTTAAAATGCGGTCTCCTAAGTTGTTTACAGCCGTTTTACATATCTATCATTGGCGACTTATTGATTGAAATAAAAAATATAATAAAATTGCACGATAATAATGCATTCTATTTAATGTATAAAAGATAGGACATTTGAATTGTTTAGTTTTTTGTTTTTATTATCAATATTTTGTATGACATTTTCCACACAATGTATTGTTTATGAAATAAATTGAATTGAATTAAGCGTTTTCCTGTATATGGTCAATGGGTAGGCACTAATGTAATGGTCTGGGTGTTTATATGTATAATATGTTGTATTCCAAAAATATAATATATATAAGTATGTTCATCCGTTGTTTAGTACCCATAATACGGCTTCACGCTGAACTTGGGCTAGATGGCGCTGTGTGAATGTCAGTGGATATTTATTATTTTACAATTGATTTTCTAATGTTTCTGCATTATCGGCGTACAATAGGTTAACATAGTTTTTAATGATTCAATATATGGCTCTTCAGTGGTCTTACCAATACTCCATACATGAAACTCATATAATATACAAAACTGACAATACTCGTCGTGTGTGTCACAATTCGCTTGTCTACCGACATAGGTAACAAACTATTTTGCCATGCCAAATTCAATCTTATTCCGAACGCAAAGAGGTGATGGGCGTGTGAACGGACCGTCGGAAACTCACTTTATTGTTAGCGACATAAAATCGTTTCAGCTATGTGTGTTGTGTAAGACTGTGACCGTTTTCAGGATAGGAAAAGGTTAGGGCGGGGGTACACCGTGCTTTGGGATAATTACAATAAAATAATAAATATCCACTGACTTTTATACAGCGCCATCTAGCCAATTAAGCGTCAACTCATATTAACAACTCATAAAACATACTTTAATATTGTTTTTCGTAATAATTACGTACATATAATATTCTTATAAGAAACACCCGGACCATTACAAACAGACATGTTCATCACACAAATGTTTGTACTGCCCGGGAATCGACCCGGCAACCCTTGGTGTAGTAGTCGGTAAATCAAACATTACACTCAATGTATGTCAATATATATTGGGTATATTTTTTTGTAAATCATAGCAAACATTAATTTAATAACTCAATCTGGGCTCTATATTGTTAACTTTATTAGCTTTGTTTATGGGGCAAACTAGAAAACGCGACCGATTGGTACCATTTATGGTAAAGAATAGCGCCCCGTCTGCACAACACCTGAAAGCAAAAAAGCTGAAATATTTTTTAGAGGCAAAACTTTGCGCTCGTTTATTGTCCGATAGATTGCTAAAGTCATCGGCGGCAAATAGCAGTATTTTGTTATTTTAATTTTACTTTTAACTATAACATAAATTTAAATTAAGTAATTTAAGTTAATATTTAGTTAAGTGTCAATTAATGTAACATTATTTTAGTGGTAATCACAATAATAATAAATTTAGATCATCATCAGCTCATTAAACGTCCCCCGAGGGGCACGAGCCTACCGTATAGGGTGATTAGGCCTTAGTTGTCCACGCGGAGCCACGCGTGTTGGACGACTTCACGCTCAACCTTTGAATCACTTCGCAACGTACGTAGGTATCCTCACGATGTTTTCCTTCACCATAAGAGTGTCGGATAACGTACATCATCATCATCTGCTCATTAAGCGTCCCCACCGAGGGGCACGAGCCTACCCGTATAGGGTGATTAGGCCTCAGTCGTCCACGCGGGCCAGTGCGGATTGGACGACTTCACACACAACCTTCGAATCTCTTCGCAGGCGTACATGAAAGGTTTCCTCACGATGTTTTCCTTCACCGTAAGAGCGTCGGATAACGTACATATATTTTGAAAATCGAAACACATTGGTACGTGTCGGGATTTGAACCTCAGCCCTCCTGGTAGGAAGGCGACAGTCTGCACCACTGAGCCACCGACGCTCCACGTACATATAATTTGAAAATTCAAAACACATTGGCGCGTGGCGGGATTTGAACCTTAAATTTGGATAAACCAGTAAAATAATTTAATAATATAACAAATAACATTATAAAATTTAATATTACCAACTTGCTCTCGGTGTGTCAATAAACTTTATTTCACGTCGGCAGGAGTAGTTACAGACAGCGTCGCTTGAAAATTTCGCTTGAAAATGGATAGAGGTATTGAATTGTGTGACATATAGTTATGTATGTTTTTTATTTTTATACTTGTTCCTATTTAACATGTCGTTGGACAACTGTGGGAAATTGGTATCTTTGTATCACTTTTAAGTATATCGGAAGACTAGAGAGAGAGATGGCGTAGAGATGGATGTCGACTGCAAGGGATCGGTCGGCGTGGAAATCATTAGGATAGTCCTTCGTTCAGTAGTGGATATTTTAGGCTGTACTGATGTGATCTGGGAGTCGTAGATTCAAATCCTACGGGGTTACGGGAAACAGGCTCGTGCCCCTCGGTGGGGACGTATAATGAGCTGATAATGATGGAAGTGATATATTGGGCTGTTGTAGTGGGTTACGGGCCAATCTCCCTGGAGCTGTGCAGTGTGGTAAGACCTTACAATATTTAGAGTGATAATGATATCACATCTGCTACACAAACTACTTTTACCCAAAACCTGCCTCGTAAACAATGCGTGTTTGCGGATTATTATTATTTATTTACAAAAAATTGGGCACCAGCCCAAAGTGTATCACGCAAACTCAAATAATGGCTGTTCACTCAAGAAGGCAAGCCTTGGAAACCCCTAAATTGTATGTATCGGGAAACATAGACGCAGGAAGGTCATGCCACTGCCCTGCAGTGCGGACGATGAAGGAAGACCGAACTTTTTTGTGCGAATAGATGGTACATCGACAACAAAGGGTAAGGGTAGGGAGTGGTCCCTACGGTGAGTTGCTGGAGGAATCAAATTGTACAATTCTAATGCTCACTCTCCGCAATGCAACCTGTAAAATCTGGACAGTCACGATACTAAACGGCGATGTTCAAGACTTTGTAGCCTCCCGACGATGAACTCATAACCGGTCAGTCTTCTTACCTGTCGGTCTCTAGCATCGGCTTCTACACGGAATCGGGCAGATCCGTCCCACAAGTGTGAACAGTACTCTATACAATATCGGACCACACAGTTCTTTAGGTGAAAAGTATATGCGGACTTTGAAAAGTATGTCAAGCTTTCTCGACGCAATCTTGGCCCTGAATTATATGTAACCTCCTAAGTCAAGTTTTGATGAAAGGTAAAAACTTATTACTTATATTGAATACATTTTTCCGGAATTCTCTCAAATATCTGGCGATACTTTACAGTTACTTACTTTATACTGTGTTCGTTCGTTGTTTGGTGAAAAAATTCACCCAGATCACTATTACAGGTCTTTTTCGCTTATAGTGAGGAATCAAATAATTAAAAATATTTTTATAAGACAACAATGGCGGATGAAGGAGTAAATTGGGTACGCATTTATCAGTAGGACAGGCAAACAGTGGTCATTATTATGTATAGAGATCCTAATCGGCGCGTGCGCCCTTTCACTTTGTTAAAGTTATTATTTGATATCACTCCCCATCCAATCGGTGGCTACCACAGACATCCGAATATACAATTAGACCCAGTGTCGCAATTTCTTTTCGGTTCTTACCTGTGAAAAGTTATTATATTTTTTGGTAAATTTATTGATTCATTGCGATGATGGCATGTTACAATTGCACAGGATGTCATTTTGGAAAAAACGGTAATTTCTTCTAATATTCGTGCGTTGACTCGTCTGACAGAGCGTAAACTGGCAGCCAGTGTATGCTCGTTGAGCTTACATATGTCGCATTTTAAACGCGGCTCGCCCCATCTCCTGTATTGGGAAATCTGTGGTGGCTACCAACATCGCTTAAAACAGTATTACTATGTAATATTACTTCGCTTTTTCTGGTACAAATATGCTGATTTTAAATGAAATTAATTTCCGTTTTAAATGATAAAATGTACAGGACGGTCTGGACGCTCACCTGATGGTAAGTGATACGCCTGACCATGAGCGGCATTGAAGGAGACCAACAACTGATAGTTATTATCCTCCGTCAATGCCGCACTGTGCCCGACACCAGATACAACAGTTGTTATGTCTCTTATACCCGGTAATTTTACTAGATACTGTGCCCTCATCTCAAGACATATCTGGCACTGCGGTGGTACCTACCCAGACGACTCAGTTTCGAGTCTACCACCTAGTAAACTGTTTTAAGAAATGTTGGTAGCCCCTCTTGACTAGTTTTCTAGTTGGATTGATAAAAGTCGACAGTAGGACAAATTGATGTTAATTTCTTCCTCTTTCAAAGTTGACTCCGGTCTTACTGTTGTCATTTAAGGGTGTTTGGATCATATCCGTTTTGGGCCCACGTAGCGGATTAGGGCTCTCGAGCCATGCTGTCTTGAAGGCCTCGGCTCTACATTAGGACGTAATGGGCTAGTGTCTATGCAGGCTGTTTTGAAACAGGTGTTAACTTATTATTTATGAAGAAAAATATTGAATCATTTATCGTCTGAAATATTCCCTCAGCTATCGCCAAGTTGTACTTATTAGTACGACTTAGCGACTTTCGAGAAAAGTGTGTATTCCCATTTGAAGGCCGGCAACGCATTTACATGCCCAGTCTTATTGCATTTGTAGATGGACGGCAGTGTCGTTGGCACCCTATTATCTTCATAAAATATTGTTTTCATATGTTTAACCGTTTGACCGCCAATGACGCCTTAAGGCGCCAGACACACTAGATTTTTAATTGTGATTCCCGGCGTTCGAAGGGTTAAATTAATACGTGATTTTGTATTGATTCATAAGTATTACATTAGCTTTTAAGAATAATGAAATGAAAAATATTGCTGTGCCCGTGCAGTGTTTATGTATCTTTTTAATACCTATGATAAACCAAATAATGCAAGAAATAAAATTATTTAAATATGAACGAAAAAAGAAACAATTTTAATAACCTGGCAACCCACGCTTTAGAATCTCGTTAGACAAGCCCACGCTCACTGGTGTTACGTATTTGATACAATTATGTTGTACAATCTTTGCGACCTTGTGGGTGTGATTCAGTGACGTAACAGGTCAAAGGAAACGGCTGAGGTGACGAACTTAGGGCACACGTGCCCCTTCTTGACACGTAACTTGAGATTTTAAGGCTCGTATTTTAGAATAAGACTCAACGTTGATCTCAATTACATTACTTAGAAAGGGATACCGCTATATTTGACGACCCATTTGGTGTTGCGGTTGAGTCGTCGACTGCAACATCAAGGGTTCCGGGTTCGATCCCTGGGCAGTACAAACGTTTGTGTGCATGAACATATCTGCTTGTACTAGTCTGGGCGTCTTCTATGTACATTATGTAAGTATTTACAAAAAAAGTGTTAAACTAATATTTAAATTTCTAGCCCTTCCATAATAATCTGTTCACACTTATAGAATAATAAATTCTCTATGATTCCGTGGTACAAAGAGTGTTTTAATCCAATTACAATTCCTTTATATATAATTATAAAGTCATCAAAAAGCATATAAGTATGTTTATCCGTTGTTTAGTGCTTAGTTTGGGGCTAGATAACGTTGTGTGTTTCATCATCATCAGCTCATTCAACGTCCCCACCGAGAGGCACGAGCCTACCCGTATAGGGTGATTAGGCCTTAGTCGTCCACGCGGGCCCAGTGCGGATTGGACGACTTCACACACAACCTTCGAATCTCTTCGCAGGCATGCATGAAGGTTTCCTCACGATGTTTTCCTTCACCGTAAGAGCGTCGGATAACGTACATATATTTTCGAAAATTCGAAAATACATTGGTACGAGTTGGGATTTGAACCTCTGCCCTCCCGGTAGGAAGGCGACAGTCCACACCATTGAGCCACCGACGCTCAACGTTGTGTGTTTGAGGATATTTATTTATTTATAATATTACAATAAGGTACGATGCCTACAAAAGGCGCCTGACTACAAATTTTCTATTGAGTCTAGTTTTCTGACTGTCCAGTACCAGTTTTCAACGACAGATCAATAACAACATAACAATACCGACAAATGAGTTCGCTAAACAAACTGCATCAACAAAATAAAGAGTCCAAAACTACAAAGGTATCCATCATTCGGCTGCCGGCTTTGTTGGCCGGTCACATTAAAACAGTGGAGCTGGAACTGCAATAAATTTTGGGACCGACGACTAGAAACAGTTTTCAACTAAACACATATTTCAGTCGTTGTCAATGTCCTCTGTTTGTGCTGGCGTAATACCGGTTCAGTACCGATTGGAGTGATTTAATTAAGGTTGCTTTTGATCAATGTTATTATTTATTGTCTGTCTTTGAAGGTTAATTATTATCAGTGGATAATAGTGCAAAGTGTTGCAGACGAGTTAGTTGATGTCATTTCTTTCAATCGCCTCTTACAATACCTTGTATCTTGCCAAACAGTGGCAGTACGGTAACATATTAGTTTTAAGCAATGCAATTTCTTGTAACAGTAGTACGATATTTTAAATTGATATGATTAGGAAAATATTGAATGGTGGAGAAATATATACAGCTGTGGACTGCGAAACGCTGAAGAAACAGCGAGAGAGAGAAAAATGTTTTTATTGAGTGTTTTTTTATAAAAAATGATTTGTGGTCTGATTATAAATGTCGAATAATATGTGTGCACTTTTAGTATATAATATATTGAAAGAAATATTGTATTTTTAACGTTTTAATCAGATTAAATTGAATAAATTAAACGCCATAGGTACCTATCGATTTCCGCGAGGGAGTGTTGGTGGATAGCCAGAGCCTTAAGTTAGACTTTAGTTAAAAACAAATCCAAATGGGACCGAAAACCTTAACTTCTAGATTAGCTAACGCATATTTTAAAACACAAGAGTACTATGTAATAAATTAAAGTAGTGTTTCCGTAATAAAAACCGGTTACTTTCCGATTTCCCGACATACACTTTACAACACTAGTGGTCGCACAACGTCCCCCCGATTGTATGAAAAACACCTATTGTCATATCCCCAAGGACTTTAAAAAACGTCCCTCCTTAAGATTACCCTCTTATTGATTATGAGACGGATTGTTTGAGTTATTGACGTCCGCATTGTCAGCGTAGGGGGGACTTGTTTTGCTGTCCTCCATTTTGGATACTATTGAGGAGTATTGAATAGACAAGGAAATGAATGCCGTAAAGAATGTAATGAAAAACACATCCTTCAAATCGTGTTCTTGGGTATTGTGGTTATTTTCTGGGGAACATTTTTTTAAAATTGATTTTCATTTTCTTCAGCTAAAGTAATCGATAGAGTTTCAATGTAAATATTTTGAGACTTTTTTGTCATTTTAGGCAGATGAACATGGTTCATCCACCACTCTTAGACGTATGAAATGTGGAGCAAATGAGGAGCAAAGAAAGGAACGAAATTTAAGATGGGAGAGCTTTGCTTCAGCACGAAGGGCTGGTTCGACGCCCTCTCCGCAACGCTCTAAGCCGAAGTTCGAGCCCCACTCTGGGACTTTAAAAGAACAAAATTTTAAGGCTAAGAGCCATCTGCGCTCGTCACTTGCCCGTTGAAACTGTAAATGCCATCTGCAGCCAATAGCAGTAGTCAGTTCGAAAAAAACCATGGCCTCACAGAAAACTGGCTTGAAAAGACCGGTTTTCGAAGGTTCGTAATTCTCCAATATTTTCTTCCTTACTTTTTATGATTACTTTGGAGTTACTACGGGTATACGACGTTACAATTGTTCGTATACAGAGCCCGAGGATGAAACCCCAAACCTCATTATGGTTAGCCTTTTTTTAAGTCATAATTGAACAGGACGTTCAGCTCGCTCATCTGGTGATAAGCCTGACCATGATCATTACTTTCCGTAAACACTGCCCTGCGCCCATCGCCCGCGAGAGATGTTAGGGTCTCTTTTACCCGGTAATTTACAAGCTACAGTGCCCTTATCCCGGAACACAGAAGTACAAAACACTCGTATTTTACAGGACAATATCTGGCACTGCGGTGGTACCGACTTAGACTACTCAGTATCGAGTCTATCATATAATATAGCTGATTCTTCAACCATTACACGAAATGTCCAGAAAGATGTATTTAACGAAAAACGCCTTTGATTATTTTAATACGAATGATTTCAAAGCATGAGCGTAAAGTCCTCCAATCCGCACTGGGCCCGCGTGGAAGACTAAGGCCTAATCACCCTATACGGGTAGGCTCATGCCACTCGATGGGGACGTTTAATGAGCTGTAGGCCGAATGACTTGCGAACTGGTAAGGTGCACCAAATGCTGATACGTTCTCACGCATTACGAAAACAATTTCGATTTAAAAACCACCGCAAGTTGGGACTATTCAAAACAAGCTCAAGTTGACATGGGGCTGTCAAAATCTCTGATAACAGTTTAAAGTGCACGCGTCGACACGTGGCCTACTGACAGTTGACAGTAACGCGGCTAGCTGTCAAATGAGCGGGAAAAAGAAATGGCGGGCGGTCAACGCTTTGTGTGATTAATTGACTTTTGGCAGAGGGTCAAGAATGTTGACATTGGAATTGGCTGAAGTTTAAAACTATGGATTCATTATATACAAATAACTCTTATAAAATAAATAAACAAATAAATATCTACAGACATTCACACAGCGCCATCTATCCCCAAACTAAACATTAGCCTGTATTACGGGTACCTACTTAACAACTTAAATGTATTTTTTATTGTATTTTTTGTGTTCTTTTTAACGTTCATGATTGCTTTTTGTAAGCCTAATCTGATTAAATGAATTTTGACTTTAACTTTGAAATATAAACATTTCTGTAAATACATGCATAATATACAAAGAACACACCCAAACCAATACAAAAAATACATGTTCATACACAAAAAATGTTTGTACTGACCGGGGATCAAACCCGGAACCTTTGGAGTAGTAGCCGAAGTCTCAACCATTACACCAAATGGGTCGTCTGAATAAAGTCCAAAGACTCTAAAATCTGAAGAAAAGTAGCATACACCTCTGCAAAACAGTATCGCCCGGCATTTATCGTTCTTAATTACAGTTCATAACATACTATTATCGTCGCTTTCATTTCTAAGTTTTCATTTGCACCCAACATTGTATCCGCGTATGTAATCATGAACGTCATATAGAGTGCCGTACTAATTATTATTTACCGCAGGGGTTGGTTAGGTTATGACACGTTTGACGTAATTGTCGTGTATGGGAAACATGGTTTGTTATGGAAAACGATTTAATACCAATGATATTATGCATATATAAAGGTAGATACGCCACCTGTGCCTCCAAAACGTACCGCCAAAGAGAATACAGTTTGTAGGCTTTTGTTTAGGTAAATGTACGCTGATTCGAAATATGTATGTGTGCTGTCGCTGCATTCGGAACACTTTTTTCGATTGTTTTATGAGCATATCACGAATCTATATTTGTTACATCATTGTTTTATAGCAACACTTTGATACTGTCCGTGGGTGTACGCCGTGTTTATAGTTCTAGGTAATTCATGAAAAGAAAGAAACATTTTTATTGGCCACAATAATTTACATAACAAATTACCAGACAGTGAAAAAAAAAACAAGTAGACAAAAACAAAAGGTAAATAATTTCTTACAATCTAGTGGCCAAACAGGTGCAGCCTCAGCATAAACTGCAGTAGTAAAGAAACTACTGCAGCACTGTTATTCTGGCTGCACCTGTGGCGAGTGAGTCACATTAAACACTCAATAAACAGATAAAAAATTAAATAAAAAAAAAATTAAAAATAATAATAATACATGACAGGAACGATAACAATTAAATACTATGTATAAATAACCAAACTCACATATAAATAAAATAAAGAGTAACAAAGTATAAATACGTGTAACGAAACGTGACCGGTTCCGGCCACGCCCAAGTATAGTCAGAGCTTTTTATTATAATTTAGGTTTTGGGGCTATTCAGGCTTATACAGACCTGTAGTCATTTCGATCTAGAAGATCTTTTGTGTCTCGCTCCCCTTTTGGAGTTCGTCTTAAAGTTGAACTTTTTAGGAAATTCAGGACCCTGCCCAACTTTATAGATTTAATGTTCTCTCTTCAACCTATTGCAGTCCACTGCTGGACATAGGGCTCCCACATTTTGCGCTAGACATCCCGGTCCTCCGCTTTTCTCATCCAGTCTCCACCAGCGACCTTTTGCAAGTCGTCGGTCCATGTCGGTGCCGTGTAGTATACAGGTGTCACCACCCCTACTCTTCCCCGGATGGTGGGCAGCAGCGCCATCCTGTGCACTGGTTCATACTGCGGTCACCAACCCGCCTGCCCAGCGTGGTGATTACGGGTATTTACCCGTAACCGTTTGGCAAATTGAGTGCTGTTTTTACGGCTATGGTTTCAAATTTGTAGTGTCCGACCGAAGCTTCGGCTTCGGCTTCGGCTACCTTCGGCCAAAAGGCGAAACCTTCGGCTTCGGCCCAAAACCCGGCCGAAGCCGAAGGTTTCGCCGAAGATCCGAGCAACCGTCGGGATTGAACGAACTGTTACGAAAGACTGAGAGACAGCATTTAATTGACCAACATTTAATTATTTATTAAGAAATTGGTGTTTGTTCATTTTATTTATTAGTCTAGTTTCGGCTTTGTCGAGTAAACAAAGACTGATTGATTGGTCTGATTGTAATTTATAAATAACTTAATAAATAAATGATTATTTTTTTACGAATAAATCACAAACTTTTTTTATCATCTTTGAACCCACTTCCATATGAGACAGTCAATATATTGAAGTTTTGAAATAATCTATAACATTAATTGTAGCTTGTAGACAATATTGAACAAAATTACTAAGAGCTTATAAACCTTCGGCTTCGGCTTCGGCTTCTGCCGAAGATTGTGGCGATTGCCGATTAATCGGCTTCGGCTTCGGCTTCGGCCGAAAATAGACCTTCGGTCGGACACTACAAATTTGTTAAGAAAAAATGGGCGAAATAGTATCATCATAGAATCATTTGACATATTGGCGATTTTCCCAGTTGTCTGGTACGCACAGGGTATGCACTGCTTATATGCATATATGGAGTGTACGCCACTGCCTTACAGGTGAACGTTATAGACTCAAGATGTTAAGTTCAGCAGTGGACTGATGACTGTAATGATTATTTTACGACCAACTTTTTAATCCTTTATGATAATTCAATACGCGGCAGTGTGTATTTATTAGTCATTCTCATGATGTTGTTTGCAGTGATAACAATCGAGTTCTGCATCCGACGGGATTATTTATTTTGGTTCGTTTTGTCATAATAATACGTATCGGCGGGGGAGAATAGGTGCTGAGTCGCGCTCTACAGGATGTTCTTTTTTTTTAATGTATTTTTATATGATGAATATAGCCAATTTACTATGAGCTGGCAATGTTGATGAAGGTATGAGCAACTATTTGGCCCGTGATGCTGAAAAATTTTCATAAAAACTGGTTCCTTTTCAGATGTTTAACAAGTATCTGCTGACTACTAATAAGTATTCGACTAACGAAGTAGGATATTAGTGTTAGTGAGATAAGCAGTATTTAGGGAAGCAGGTATTAAATTTGCCTGCATATCAGATACGATTATTAAAGACACCTTAATATTAAGCTAATTAATCCGCTGAATACCGTCGATCAATGAGGTAGTCTTCATGTCTATCTCATATAATTTCTCTCCCACCATAACTGTTGCTTAAGTGTAGCAAAAAGCCTCTCTGCTATGGTAGCTTTTTTGATAAAAGAGCATCCTGTAGATGCAAGCACACCTCTATTACCGGAGGGTTCCGTCAATTGTTTATGTTATTCCAGCGCATTTTGCCGTACAAAAGACAGCCCAGTTGTTTATTTTATGCCAAATCACTACCCCGGGCCCGCAGTGATATCTATCAAGTGCGCATATTTTATTGAAAAACAAGGGGTGCTCAAGCGCACAATATGCGACGATTGGATATACTATTTCAATTAGTACAAATTCGCGCTTACGACAATATAATTAAGGTTGATTTTTTAGAATAGTTATTCTCCAATGGGATGTTGACGGTATTATTTTAATAAATATAAAAAGAGATAATAATTGCAAAATAAATAAGTTACACTTCAATTTTGGATGTGATATATTTTTTTAGGACTGTGGCGGTGTTGTATGTTTTTTTAATATTAGTAATTTAAGTGTAGAGTGTTGGTAAAGATCTATGCTTCAGGACAAATGGGCCCTTATTACTGGAGGATACTACGAGTACCTCTGGGCTTTGCAGAAAACTGGTGCGAAGCAACTGAAAGTGGAACCGTATTCATTTTCTTTATTTCCAATGTTGGTTACATAAAGTTCTTGAAATGGTTAACATATATTCTGCAAGATGACCCTGTTAGGGTCAACAGTTAAACCAATTTTTTTAAACATAATATCATTCATTGAAACAGAAAAATCGTAACATTTTTAAATTATTTATTCGCCGAGAACCAATGTCCCCCTTCCTCGATTCTTTTACAAAGGCCGACAACGCACGTTTGTTCTTCGGAGTTCTAACTGCCCATTGGTGTCACTTAACATAGCAGTCTGCTACTTTGTCTTATAAATTAATAAAAAATCAGTAGTAGTACACTTTCTTTTCAGAAAACCTGGTGATGTAGCGTGCAATATCCTTACCAAGATAAGAGCGTTAATGGCTCATTGGTGTGGACTTTTGCCTTACAATTTGAAGGATGCAGGTTTTAATTTTTTTTTATCATCTATAGGCAGACATTTGACCGCCATCTCACCTGATGGTAAGTGATGATGCGGCCTAGGATGGATCATGCTTGCCTAGCAACAACCTGTCGGTTTTTACAGATTAAATTTCGGCGAGTGTGCGAAGTAATGACACGAATTAATTTCAAGCGAGCATGCCATCCTTACGTAGTCGATATTCCACGCGTCCACACAACCCGCTATGGTGCCTCGTTTCAAATGCGCAACGCATAGAAGAAAAAAAATTAAAGACTCGTTGCCTCCTCCCCGAGCATTACATCCTGGCAATCTTTAAGGCAAGAGTGAGTAGGCTATTTCTAGATAGGCATGATCCACCCTCGACCACATCATAACTGACCATCAGGTGAGATGACGGTCAAATACCTATCTAAAGATGATGAAAAAAGCTGGGAAATTCATATTTTTAGTTTAGTATTCGAATTGTTTTTTATTGTATTTTAGTATATTTTTTGACGTTCATAAGTGCTTTATGTAAGCCTTATTTGAAATAAATGGATTATGACTTTGACTTTAGGCTCTTTACCAAGAAACAGTGTAAAATAGTAGAGTTGCGTCAGTAAATAATACCTAGTACCTATTATCAGTTTTTCTTATCCCACCTTCATCTGCGAACTCATTAAATTTTGTTTTTGAGTAAAACTTTTAAGCAATATCTTACCACCAAAAACATTTCATGTAAAATGTTGCCAAGTCGATCACACAAGGTTAACACTGTAAAAAGATATCAGATCTCATGTAGAGCCAAGCTTCTGAATCTACACGACCCTTACTTCAACAGATTCTATAAATCAGTTAATTTGCCATTGCCATTTCGCTACAGGAGACATACTTAGTTTTTGATCTAAAAGTTAGTTAGTTTTTGTTCAGAAGTAAGTAATGAAACAGCCAAGCCATACACATTTACTGATATGTGGAATTGGTTGAAGTACCTACGGGTTGGTAGAGTTAGGTTGTGTAGATTCAGAAGCTTGACTCTAGCATGATACATTTTTCTCAGTCTCCAGCTCCCGGCATTCAAGAGTCGGGGAGTTTAATCAGTTGCCTTTAATTATCAGGGAAGTTGCCAAACTATATCAAATAAATATTGTTATAACTTTCAAGACTACTTGACTACGGAAATTTCATCCGCGGTGTAGCTGAATCTCAAGATTAATGCAGTGTTGCCACTATGTTTAATTAAAATTAAAAATATTTAGTAAGCTTTTTCATTATGGTATGCAGAATGGGGGAGACCTGTCTGGCTACCCTTAAGTTGAAGAGAGGGTGAGAATCGAATTTTTTTTATGTTACGAAGTGAACAGGACGGCCCGGACGCTTACCTGGTGGTCAATGATACGCTGGTCCATGAAAGAGCCGCGTTGAAGGAGACCAACAACTGATCATCATCATCAGCTCATTAAACGTCCCCACCGAGGGGCACGAGCCTACCCGTATAGGGTGATTAGGCCTTAGTCGTCCACGCGGGCCCAGTGCGGATTGGATGACTTCACACACAACCTTCGAATCTCTTCGCAGGCGTGCATGAAGGTTTCCTCACGATGTTTTCCTTCACCGTAAGAGCGTCGGATAACGTACATATATTTTTCGAAAATTCGAAAATACATTGGTACGTGTCGGGATTTGAACCTCAGCCCTCCCGGTAGGAAGGCGACAGTCCACACCACTGAGCCACCGACGCTCTGATAAACAGTTATAATTCTCCATCAACGCCACAGTGCGCCCTACAACCGAGGCAACAGATGCTAGGTCTCTTATACCCGGTAATATCACTAGCTACCTACCTAGACCATATATTTATTTATTTATCTTATAATCATTTGTAGCGCAAACATTAGAATAAGAACATGCATGACGTAATTTAGTATCTTTCTGACAATTTTTTTCACTTTCACTAGGATATACAAATGAAATCACAGCAATTTTTAATAGATATTTTAATTAGGCATATGTTTTGATTATCAACTAATAGTCTCATCGTAACAATCGACTCCAACTTCACAAATATAATTTACAAGTTAACCTATTCGTTAATTAATTTACAACTGTAGGACCGTCCACTAGCGGTCGCCTTATGCTAACACTGACCAGACGACAACATGAAAAAGCACATCTACACCAATCAATAAATAAACATATTTATTTGCCAGAATATACGCATATTAACATGGTACAGTCACGTACAGTAAAATGTATTATCAGTATAACATCCCGCTTGCAGGGAACAGACCTGCACAGCATATATATGGGATATATGGACACAATTTCAAATAAACGTTCGCTCTGATAGTTACAAAAACAAATAGTCACTTCGACTGCATATGTTTTATGACTATTATAATAATTATTTACTGCGAATGTAGCTAGTTCACTCTGCAAGTGAAAAAAAACAATAGTCACTTAGTAAGTATATGCTTTTTAACTACTACATTAAATATACTGTTAAAGTAGCTATTTGTGATTGTCATTTTCAGAGTGAACATTAATTTGAAATTCTGTCAATGTTTTCATTTTTTTGCGCGTGACTGTACATGACATATAGATAGTCAGTGTGAGAGCAAATATTAAGACCTATATTCACTGGGTTTTGAGTATTAAATCTCTCTTTAGTTTTTACACAATTTGCTCAAACTGCAACGTTAAAATTACAGAAAGATTTAAAGGTTTGTCTTATGGCAACACATAAATGCACTTTATGGCCCGTTCGGTGAACGCTGAACCGCGTGTAAACAATACAGGGTGAAAAAATATAAAGTAAGGAACTAAGCGAAGGTTAACCTATCTTTACTATTGTTTGTGTGGTTCTTTTGCAACATTGGGTCCTAGACCATAGATAATCAATATAATACCAATATAATTTTTGGTGGACGACCCATTTGGTGTTGCGGTTGAGGTCGGCTGCAACACCAAGGGTTCCGTGTTCGATCCCCGGGCAGTACAAACATTTGTGGGCATGAACATGTCTGTTTGTAATGGTCTGGGTGTTTTCTATGTACACATATGTATGTATTTACAAAAAAAAAGTATATAAGTATATTTATCCGTTGTTTAGTACCCATAATACAGGCTTCACGCTTAACTTGGGGCTAGATGGCGCTGTGTGAATGTCAGTGGATATTTATTTATTATAATCATCACCCCACAGATCTTCATCAAACACTTGTTATCGATCAATCATGAATTTCAGGCTCTTGACTTGCTAAATTCAATTATGTATAAAAAAGAAAATCATTTGAGTATGACTTTGATAGTCATTTGGTTAAGGTGGTCTCATTTTACGTAAGGCTTTGTTTGGAAAGCCTGGGACTTCGTATCAAATGTCAGGATTAAAGGCAAACGAAATTTCTTTCGTTTTCTGAAAGCAATCGTACTGAGGTATAATTCCGTAATTGAAATACAAAAACCTCGTGAATATGGAATCAACCACTTTTCTGATAGTTTTTATAATAAGTACCTTGTAGTGGCCCATCTAAAAAACCTTAGTATTTATTTCATTAAATTGAAAACAACATTTAATTCCATTTGGAAAATATTCACCCTGTATAATTTATAAAACAACGGTTGGGGACTTTCGTTAATAACATTATCTAAATAAAACTTCTTTAAAAATGAGCCTAAAAAGAGCAATACAAAATAAATAAAAAACTACATTTATTATAATACAGGAACACGTTACCAAACTCAATTGGTCGCGTGTTTAACTATTTACAGAAAACATCTAATTACAGATTAAGTCGTTGTAGTATAATTTGGACTTTTTTCGTAAATCCCACAATCGGATATTGCTTTGGCGTAAATTGGTTGGTAGAACTTCAGTATTTAGTAAATCGAGTAATCGTGACGAGACTCGTGAGGTGTTAAAAATAATTAATAAATGTACGAAGCTATTTAAAATACTATAAAACTGAATATAGAAATGCTCGCTTTCAGTTTTATTTATTATAAATAGCTGAAAATCTTAAGCCACAGCAATATCCGATTATATCTATATTATTCCATATATTTATATTTACAATTTACAAAATATCGAAATTGAAATTTTTATCTACTATTTAATTAATGTTATTATTCTAACACCTAGAACTGAAAAGTCAAAGAGGAACTTTGGAGAAATACACGATATTCGTATCGTGCTAAATAAATGGAGCGACATTGTCTTAATTGACAAAACTCTTGAAAAATAAAATCGTTGGATTACCCCAGACTTAAGTGAAGCGTCGGCAACTTTGAAACTCAATATTACAGTGTCTCTAGATCGAGACAAAAATACTGAAGACAAAATAAATACGAACATATAACAACTCAACAACGACACGTTTAGGTGTCAGGTCAAAAAATGACTGTCAGCGGTCTCCTGAACTCGGAACCGCCTTGGGCGCTTTGCGC
>PQWD01004953.1:0-89492 GCA_019425675.1 Leucinodes orbonalis | reverse complement strand
TTAGAAATGAGTTAGTGATGGCGCGGTCGGAACGAAGATAATAAAATATTGATGTAAACTGTTTTGAAGTTTATCCATCGCCTGTAATACTCAATTTATGAAATTGTTTATTCATTTATGCAAACGCAAACTTAGATATATGTGTATAAAATAGAGGCATACGTAAATTAAGCACACACACACGGTATAAATAGCGACGTCTAAACTGTAATTTCACGGCTCGACGGAAATATTCGTTGGCGATTAATTCTTGGTTGTGATTTAGTCTCGATGTGGCGAGGGCGGTACATGCCTACAGTTTGCCACGCGACAGTTACAGTACAGTACAGTACAGTTCGAGTACTAGTACTAGTCGAGTACTCCTCGATGTCGTCAACCAAGCCATATTGGAATTTATTCAACAACATAAAACATTTTTTATGCTCCTGCTTGATTGAAACGGGTTCGCGCTGCCACTCGTCACGTCACACGCTGGATGGCTTGTTGGCCCTAATCGCCCCGAAATGAATTCTATCGAAATGGAATCGGTTAGGTACAGAATCTTATGATTGCGGTTTAGCAACATTGAAAACAAAACAGCCTCTTCCTAGACGATTCCTTAACCTAAATATACATGAAATGAAACTAATTTTTATCAAGTTAATTATACTTTAACAGTTATTGTCAGAAACTTCATGAAAGTCTTCATTAGTTAAAGATTTTGCGAATTTGAAATGAATAGATAGTGACACTACATCAGCTGCTATTCAATTCCTGACTGACGTATCCGTACGTACTTGTACAGGCGTGTGCGATACAACCAACCGCGCAAAAAACAAAGAGTTTTCGGCATTTCGGCGTAGCCGCAAATTGTGACAAATTGTGTTATTGAAATTTATGTCCGGCAGTTTTGAGACATATTGGATGCGGAGAGCGGCCATGTTCCCAGAGTGACGTCACGTGCTCTAATGACATTTATTACGAACAGTTCATTGCCGCCCGTCTCCGCAAACGCACCCTGTATTCGTATTTGGAAATTTTCGCGGAATTTCAATTCTGCCGGCCGGGACTGCTGACCGGCTGCGGAGTAGGCACGTACTAGCTGCGTTCCAATTAAGTCTGCGGCCGGACTTTTATTTCACTCCCGAGGTGGCGAAGTCGGGTAAACCTAACAAATGCCCTTGACTACGAAAGCTTTAATTTAAAACTATTATGAGAATAACTGACCTTCCTTTTTTAATTTTCAAAGAATCTGTACAAACCTGAAACAAGAGAAAATAATATTAAGTGTGGTGCAGAAATATAATTACTGGTTTGTGGAACACATTTTCTGGTTAAAAAAATCTTTGCTCTAACAAAGGACATCCTTTATACAAACACTCAATTGCCAGTATTAACTAAACTAACAACGTGTGAGTTTTGATTGATAAAAGTGAACGTTACTAAAAGGTTATTTATGTTTCAACATTCCATCAGCATAGTAGAAAAAAGTGCAAAATTATCTGTGTGGGTCAGCGTAAATCCAGACCCAATAAGTGTAATAAATTGTACGCCCGTGGCATCACAACGGCTAGTTGCAACTTTTTCACGGTAGCATTGTGAAGATTGCCCCTATAAATAAAGGTGTCGGAGTGCCGACGGGACAACCGTACGCCGCAATGTCCAGTGAGTGATTGCGCAAAGTGACATGTAAGAGCCAATAGATGGCGTTGATTAGACAATTAATCAAGTTCACAGCCTTCAACGGTCTGAGAAACGATGGAAAAAAATCCTCTCGACCGCATGAGTTCTAGATCGTAATTTATTGATAGTAGCATTTTACTCAGTGTCACGTTGTCCTTTTAACGTTAGGTAGATTCACATTTTGTTTTTTTTTCATAAAAGCTTTCATTAATTTTATGTAACACTAGCTGTGGCCCGCGGTTTAAGCTATTGTTCCGCAGAATAACGTAGTATGTGCATATCCCGAGTGTCAGTTAACTATTGAACTCAATTGTAATCGCGTGTTGAATAAAATTATTCAGTATCTCCAAATACTAATTACGGTAATTCATACAATATTCTGTATATATAAAGGTAGATACGTCATCCGTGCCGAACGAACGAACCACCGAAGAGAGTACAGTTTGTACTCTTTTGTTTAGGTTAATGTGTTCGAAATTCAAAATATGTGTATGTGTGCTGTCACTGCATTCGGAAGACTTTTTTCGATTTTTTTGTGAGCATATCACGAATCCATACTATTTTTACATCATTGAACTCATAGAGGACTTTTATCCTTGTACTTTCTACTAATAATGGTATTGTTCCCGTTTGTATACAAACTTTTTGATATTGCAGAATTCAATATAAGATTAGAGTTATTTGCTACAAAAGGACGAATATTGCCAATTTTTAAAGTACTGATAGTGTATTTACGCTTCGCTGGCCACCAATCGGGCCACACAATGCTCGCGTGTGGCCGCTTTCAAAGTTCGCTGCTAATAACACTAGTGGCGAAAAAAGTATTTGTCAGTAACATATGAAGATATTATATTGCCTACAGTAAAATGTGTTTGTTAATTAGGAATTTCAAAGGCTGATCAAGAATTTCAAAGGCTGATCCAAATTGTTAACTATTGTAGAATCACTAGGGTCTAGCTAGAGTGGCAGACGGCAAAAAATATTCTAATTAATAATAAAGGTTTATAATTTGATTATAAAGTTGTTTATATCCATTTAGATTTTTAATCAGTGGTTGTGAAAAAAAGATTCCGTGGGATGGTATTTTATTCAAGTGATAATTGAGGTTGAACTAGGTTAATAAATTACAATAAGACAAGCAGTTTGCTTTTTTGCCTCTTATAGCATTAACATACTATCACTTCATTAGATTCTATTCTATGTTTTCGTAAGTCAAGTTTCCATTTTCTACACCACAATAAACAATTCCGCCTTAGAATAGGCTGTGCAAGTAGGAATGCTTTCCATACATCATTACCAACATTAAAAAAAAATTAAACACTGTTCACGAAAACAAAACATATAAATTGTAGCTAATACACGAAATACATAAATCATTTTCAGAGCTCAATACATGTGATGCCTCTCTAGATTAGATGAGCATCATGCGAAAAACATTGGCAAGGAGTCGCTTTCAAACCTGTCAAAAGGGACAGGAAAAAGGGCGGAAAATGTCAT
The DNA here is from genome assembly GCA_019425675.1 of Leucinodes orbonalis. Taxonomy (NCBI): domain Eukaryota; kingdom Metazoa; phylum Arthropoda; class Insecta; order Lepidoptera; family Crambidae; genus Leucinodes; species Leucinodes orbonalis. Next base: position 86,333 of record PQWD01004953.1, on the reverse strand, counting down.
TGGAGTGACGTGTCACTGGCATCATGGCGACCGCTGAGTCTCTTTCCCCGGATTAACCGATGTTGGACTAATCGAAATTTGCATGTCCTATAGCAAATGTGAACGAGGAATGTGTTTGACTGTGGATTATTCTTTTACAGTTTTGTTTCACGTTTCTATCATTTGGTAACAATGAAAAGTTTAAATTATTTCGGCCATAAAAATAGATTTGATAAACGCACAATTAATTGCGTAGAAAGAAGCATTTAATTTGATTTTGAATAAAGTACATTAGAGGACCTTTATAACATTGTTTACGTACTACGATTCTATAGAACGTTTTCGGATTATGCCACATATATATATTATACGTATATATTCCACACTAGTATATCGATGCATAACTTTTTTCCTCGTTCAATCATATTGTTTAAACGTTTAATTATTTTAAAGTCATTCATACGGCATCGCACAATAATTGTAGCATCTGTAATCAGTATAATGACTGTGATCGCTCAGTACGATAGTCAATAAATGCGGGTTGGAAAACATGTCCGAATATGATGGATGATGAAAGCGTCGATATGATGAAAGATGTAATCGAGATAGATCCCGCTAATAGTCTTCAATTGCATGTTATTGGTTAATTGAGCTTAAAACTGTACTCTGCCACAGTAACTTTGGATAAACGTTGTATTCGCAACAGTGCCTAAGTATTTACTAACAACATAATATTACGAACACATTAATTTATATAACTTGTGTATGAAATATTGTTTAAGTTTTTCCATTGTTAAAAGTTGTGGGTGAAATATGTTTGTTACTTGGTTATTTTATTCGCTCTTTTACTAAGTAAGTATATTAAGATTATTAAATGGGTTAAGTTTGAAAGGAATTTAATAACAAAATCTATGAGATTTGTTAATGATAATGTACATTAATCAAAAGCTCAAAGGTTTTGTTTCTTGCATAATATTAACAAATATAACCAAAAAGTAAGTTTATTTCTTACACACATCGGGGACATTTGAGGGATTAAATGGTGTCCATTAGCACAAAATAAATAAAAACAATTGATGTTTCAAAAGTATCTAACAGATTTATTTGAATTATATTTTTTGTTTGTTTATTTATTTTAAATAGTAATTAAGCAGACAGCCACACTGGTGGTAAGCGTAACTGTCGTCTATCCTACATCCGTGATCTTGTAAATGGGATAGCATGCAGAAACTTGTGATGTAAAGATTTTAGTACACATTACATATCTAGTAATTATACTGTCTGTTGCACCTTAAGCTCAGCACACAGTTAACTTATAGAATTACTGTTATGGCGGGGCAGAACTAGTTGAGGTTGAGAAAACTATGCACACAACCATATAGTCTTTACTGTCTTATAAGGTAGGTCAGTAAGGTTTAATTAAGCCAGCATAGCAAAGGTTACACGGAAGGTTACCACAGGACAAACGCAATTTCATCAATTTTTCCCAAATAAAGTTCAAATACTTAAATCCAGTATGACATAATCGAGTTGACATTAACCAGCGCCATATTGGTCGTTATCTGTCACCGCCCCCCGCGATCCGTTTCACTTGCAACCCGATAGGGGGCGACTCCGGGCGGCGCGACTACTCGCCCCGTAATGGCTACCACGGCCCCTTTTTTATTACTGACCCGCTAGTAAACAGATCATTCGGGTTTGTGGTGTTATAAAAACGAAATTAACTCTGGCCGGCGGATGCCCAGATACCCATAGTACTAAGCTATTAACATAAACTGGCGTGTCACGCACATTCCTCTTTTTAAGTCTTCGAACGAACTTAAGTATGGCATTACCCTGTAATTACATCTAATGATCGCATTAACCGAAATGCCCGGGACCAACACGGAAATCTGTCGTTGCTAAACGTAGCAAAATCCCCGCTACGACCCTGATGTCGATCATGAAAATTAAGTTAACCGTTAAACAGAAGTTACTGTCGTAAAGGTTCATGTGAATTGCAACAACTCTCACATATTTCATCTAATACTTTAAATGGTGTGTGGTTTCACTTGGTGTTATTCAGGAATCGTTAAATATGCCCTTTTTAAATATACCTATGTGTATATTCTTACATGCAGTCAAACTTCTTGCATATAATGATTAACCTCAGTCATTTCAAACTATCTGATATCAATTCAGATCAAAAAAATATATCAGTTAATCATATAAAATGAAAGTAAAAAAAAAGTTAGTGCGTGATTACATTAACTGATAAATATTCTCATAACACTATTGTGTCAGTCAGTATCCGCCTTTATTACATTAAAAATAACGTTTATTCCTTATCATCCGCACGAGTGATATCCGCTAAATTCCCAAGCTTCAAAAAACATAGAGTTCACAATCTATTGTACCTAGAGTAGTGCCACAGCACATAGACTAATGCGTGTGGTTATTATGGACTCAATACATGCACGTAGATAGTGCAAACGACTGCCGCAAGTGGAACATTGTGCACTTGTCATAATAATTAATCCAATCAAAATATTAATTCCGCAACGCAGCTCGTTCGCATTTACATTTCAATCGCGTGATTTATTCGTTGAATTTGAGATGCTCACTGACAATAGTGCTCATTCTATTGGTGATCGTCAATAGTTGTGTTGTGATATTGTGTATATATATATATATATATATATATATAGATATTGTGTTTGTATTCAACTGGCCACTAGAAATGTGTTATGAATTACTTTTACGATCTACCTTGGCAACTCGAGACTGCAACGGGACACTTTGGAATAAGTGGGGTCCGGTAGCTCAATTAAAAAGAATTATTGCAACCGCGAATATAATTTAGTTTTAAATGGCGATTTAAAAAATTATGTTGTCAACAAATTTAATTACCAAGCATTTAATCAGTAATTAAAACAATGCTACATAAGCGCCAATTCAAACTTTTACCATCCAAACATGAGATACGAGTATGTATCTAAGTCTCTCCCCACTTTGTTGTAGTTATCTCAGTCTTGGTTTTACTAGCAAAATGTCGCAAGTCATCGTTCTTCACTGATCCGTCGTCCACTCTAGAAATCATGAAAGCGTAATAGTTAACGCTTCTTAGAAGAGTCTTAATATGTTTAAGGAAAAGGTCATTGATAAATAATCAATAGTACAAAAACAGTCATTAATATGAAAAATAAAATGGTGTCTAATTACAATATCCTACTATTCTGTAGTGTTTCATGTTCTGTTGCTAATTCTAATCAGACAATTTAATGGCCATAAGGCTTTGAGTGTTGAAACTAGTAATATAGAGTTAGTTAATCCATTAACACAATAATAAAAATGTAGATATGTAAGAGTATATTCAAACATGAGTATGGCTATACGATAATCTATAGTAACTGCACAGTTTAATGCTAGCGAGCTAATAACAGNTCACGATCCTCCCCTGTTTATATTACACACCATTTGACGAGTATCTGGTAATGGGTTCGATCCCCAGGCAGTACAAACTTGTGTGCATGAGCATATCTGGGTGGTGTGGTACAGAAAATGTTTTGTTGGTTATTGAAGCTTCATCTAGCCCGGTCTAGCCCCTTTTTACTTCCCAATAATTCCCCATTGCTAAACTGAGGTGGCAACACTAACTAGCCGTAACGCTATCGGGTCCATATGAAAATCAAAAGAAGTTTACAATATGTTATGTCAATCAAGGTTTAATTGTCAGTTATGTTTTACAATGAAAAAATTTTTTTAAGTTTCAGTTCAATGTATGGGGAACCCCAAAATATTTTTTTTTCAAGTTTCTTGTCAAAACCTAATAGCGGTTTACATAATACATATATTAACAAAGTTTGAATAGTATAGTGCTTCTAGTTTCGGGGAAAAAATGGTGTGACATACAGGCGGAGGACAGACAGACTTGACGAATCTATAAGGGTTCCGTTTTTTGCCATTTGAACACGGAACCCTAAAAAGAATGTTGGTTCACTGTGTTTTATGTGCCTGTAATGGGATGGGTTATTAATAACGTAAGACCGCAATTATGTTGAAGCGACTCACTATCACACTAAACTGATAAGGAAAGAATGTTATGATAATATCACAAATGATATGCGTTGATATTTCGAAGGTAAATTGAACCGTAATAATAATACATTTATCGTATGATCAAGCCGTTTTATAGGCTTTGTCTGCAACAATATAATACCTATTCCTATTCAACCTATCGCAGTCCACTGCTGGACATAGGTCTCCCCCATTTTGCGCCAGATATCCGTCAGATCCGCCGGTCCTCCGCATTCCTCATCCAGCCTCCACCAGCGACCTTTCGACTTTTCCAACAATATAATACCTTATTCGGAAATAAGACTGATGTTTCTTGAAAATACTTTTTAGTAAACTTATTACAAATCACGCTTTGTATAAGCCTAGGTGAAACAAATAAAATTATTTACTTCACAGTTTAAAATTAAGAGAACAAAATTTAAAAAGCCACAATTTAATTCAATGACTGACTTTTCAAATTCGTGATACCGTGCTATTCGCACAGAAAAAGTCGAGAGATGGCCTACTTACAGTCATGCATGGCTCACCGCAAGTTGATTACGACTTTATTCGTTGAAAAATAAGGTTATAATGTTATAACTGTACAAGGAATTTAAAATGCACTCAGACTCATCACGAAAAACAACGTTACACTCGAAGAAAATAAAGTATACGAAAACAGTAATGCCTAAGTAAAGACAGTATTTAATTAGCTCTATTATTTTAACTGATATATCATTATAACTGTTTAGGCCACAGATTTCCCAATACAGGAGATGGGGCAAGCCGCGTTTGAAGTGCGACAAATGTAAGCTCAACGAGCATACACTGGCTGCAAGTTTACGCTCTGTGAGACGAGTCAAGACGCACAAATATTAGAAGAAATTACCGTTTTTTTATAAAATGCCATTTGTGCAATGTAACATGCCATCATCGCAATGAATCAGTAAATTTACCAAGAATATAATAACTTTTCACAGTAAGAACCGAAAAGAAATTGTGACACTGCCTATAAACTTGGCGGCTTGTCCAGTCTAATTGTATATTCGGATGTCTGTGGTTTAGGCCCATTCTAGTATCTAATGCTGGTGAGTATATTCTGACATTTAAATTAGGGATGTTGACTTGTTAGTCAACAAATTGAACTGAACTAACCCATACATTTCTGTAGAGACGTCAAGTGTTACATGTATCAATCGCCGCACCTTTAAATGATGTGTTGTACTTAATTCTAAATTATTAAGAATTCAACACGTACGAATATAAGCCTTTGGCTGATGTCCCACCGTTAAATTATAACATTTTAGGACGGCCATCGGCTAATTGTACCCAAAATAAATTTAGATTGCCCCGAGTTCCGAGCATATATGTTTTAAAGAAATAACGATTACGAACAATGAATCTGTACAATACAGAAACCCTTAACAAATCATAGCCCTCCTTACAAATATAAACTGAATATTATTTAATCGTACAACGTATGATTAGTAATTACGCGTTTTTATTTGGTAAGATTTTAGCGGACATGTTTTATATCATGATTTGGACGGGCCCTGAGAATTCTAACCGAAAGTTATCGCCTTATACCTTATCAATGTTCCCAAAAATGATAAAAGTGATACCGCCGATAAAAAAAATCAGTTAGCAATAAGTGTTGAATTTAACTTGTACCTACTGCTAAACATTTTTTCTTAAAACATTTTCAGACGTGTACGTGTTAAATACGACAAAATTAACCGTTCACAAGTTTAGCACATTATATACGCTTGTAGATGCTTCTTATCTTACAACTCGTGAAGAATAGTTGAACAGATTTTCTTTACTTGGTAAGGAACTAAATAACGGCGCAGTGTTAAATTTTCCCCACAGTAGCGGATTACTTCCAAAATTAGTTGTATGCACGTCGATAACTCAACGGTTAATGAAACGATTATAATCAAACTATGCAGATATACTGTTAATGAGTTGCTTAACTAGGGACTACTGGATGAGCAAACCTACCCCACAACTCCTCCATTCCGCGAACTTTTACCCTCCCTGGTATACCAGGAAAATAATTTACAGTCTGTTATTTCTTATTCGCTTAATAAAATGTTCTTTTTTTGCTTATATGTATCGCAGTATGGAGCTGGACATTGCTTTCCATATTACGGCCGATGCCAAGGTTCCGCTTTCCTCATCCACCCTCTACCAGCGAACTTTCACAAGTAGTCAATCCTAGATATGCTTTTCATGACGCAACCTTCACTCCAGAACTCATCTGCTCGGCCATCGATTCTGCATAAAAACGTTTATCAGTTCCTTGTATTATAGTCGGCTTATTATACGATAAATATTATTTCGACGAAACGACGAGTAAATAGCTAGTTTCTTTTCAGAGTCTTCTCGAATAATCAACTGTTGGAACTAGTGCTAGAGTTAGCTAGTAGTTTTGTTAAGTCGGAAATAAATACATAAATAAATTCAAATTCTAGTTTAACTAAGAAAATATTCTTTATTTACGTTATATATATAATTTGTAGCCCGTTTTCTTCAAAGTCAAATTCCATTTAGTCTCATAGTAAGTAAGGCAGATATAGACCATTCAGACACAGGTTAGTGCTGTACTGCAATATTACAAGTACATATATAATTGCAGGGGTTGCAACTTGCGCAGACAGACGAGTCACGCAGGGCTTGCAGCGGCTCACCTAGGGTACCAACCCTCCGGATTGCCCGGAGACTCCGGTAATAATGGTTAAACTCCCGACCTCCCGGAGAACTATGATTTCTTCATTTTTTCATAAATTAATAAATATCCACATTCACACAGCACCATCTAGCTCCAAGTTAAGCGTGAAGCCTGTATGATGGTTACTAAACAACGGATAAACATACTTATATACATTTTTTTGTAAATACAACATATTATACATAGAAAATACCCAGGCCATTACAAACAGACATGTTCATGCACACAAATGCTTGTACTGCCCGGGGATCGAACCTGGAAACCCTTGGTGCAGCGGCCGACGTTTCAACCGCTACACCAAATGGGACGTCAAATTTGTTATAAACAAACTTTGATTTTTCATGTATTTAGAAATTTAGGGGTGAAAAACTGACAAATAAAATGACAATTTAAAGGGCCGGCAGCGCATCCCTGCGACCTCAGCTGTTGCAAATGTCCATGGGTGGTGGTGACACTTTCCATCATGTGAACCGCATGCTCGTTTGCCTCCCTATGTTATAAAAAAATATATATATTAGATGCTGCTTGGAAACAAAATAAATTAAAAGGTAATTAATGATTTTCTTTCATTAACCCAATACATTGTTTACACAACTGTTACTCTGTGGGAACGTTTAATGTGTGCTTCAAGCTGTAATCCTCGAGCTGAAACCCAATAAATTTCTCAAACATACTTGTCTCCCGGGTGAGTCGATTCGAGAGTTAGCAACCCTAGACACACCCTATGCACGGGGGTGGAATCGACGATCAATACGGGCAGACGCATGCACTGACTCATCCTCGCCCCTTGCTATTGAGGATTACATCCTCTGAATGCGCACTATTCTATTAATTTATGATGTTATATTAGAGTGGATGGATTCTTCTCAGTAGAAAACTACCGTCAGGTCCAGTGGTAGCTTCATTTGACATTCATAAGTGTTCCGTAAGGACCTAAACTGAATACATATTTTTCATTTTAGTGAAATATCTCGTATTCCGACAGATTTTCCTTAGAATGCGTATTTATGCATATTTAATTATTGCATTTCACTACGTATTAGTCTTAGTTAAGAGCTATTGCACAACCCAATGTGTGGTAGCTAAGGAGAGGTATTTGAATATCTTTGTTCTAAAACGACGAACTTATGTCGAATTAACGTGATTTTAAGTATAATATTTGTAATATTTTCATTTGTATTTGTATGGAAAATAAGAAAAATAACAATCAGATCTGCCGCGGAACACTTGTTTTATTCACGATAAAAATTAGATGAAAAATAGAAACCCACATCTGAAACAATTAAATTTAAGTTCATCATCCTCATTATAGGGACATTTTATTTGCTCATTAAATGTCCCCACCGAGGAGCACGAGTCTAACCGTAAAGGGTGTAAAGGCCTTAGTCATCCACGCGGGTCCAGTGCAGAATGGCCAACTTCACGCACAACCTTTGAATCTATTTTTGAACTGCTTAGGTTTAAGCTGAAATTAAACAAAAATAAAGATTGTGTTTAAACTACATCCTAACTCAAGGACGGGACAGCAGAAAACCACAAGCGACCGCCTACCTGCTGCCTACATTTAATTTTACGTTGTCGTAACGTGCTGCCAACTAGTATATCTTTGGACGTTAGAAAAACCACCTACAGACTATTTCTCAACTACGAGTATTTTATACATGCAAAATTGCATAATGCATGCTCGGTACTCCGGTCCATTAGAGATTTAGCCAAGATAGAAGTCGATCCTGGCATCTTAAGATGGTAGTCGTTATGTCGTTCAAGTATTTATTTGTAGATTCATACGGTAGTTTGGGTAGTGAGAGAACTAAAGAATTTGTAATATTGATTTCGAGTAATGGGTTACGGCCCAATATCTCCATAAACGTGTTATGTGGAATGGCGTGAACCCTGCGGTGGCACGTTATATGTTGGCTTTTGGTTATATACCTACCGCACTTGTAGAAGTTACCTAGTTAATAAATTCTGTATTTGTTTATTCAAGTTTGCACTGTTTTGACCCCCCATATAAAAGTTTTAGACCGTTTTTAACCTAGTTACTAGCTCACCTGGTGGTAAATAACAATTATTGCTAATTATAAACCAGTGATCCCAAAAAAGTGGTCACGATGCAGTATTTAACTTGACGTTATGATGTTCAGTCGTTGTTTCTAGTTATAAATATACACTGCCCGTCTTATTCTTTGGTCTGACAACCAGATGAAAGTACAATCCCGAATATAATCTGGGATACTGAAATCAAGGACAAAAAGGGTGTGATATAGCTAAGCGTGGGCACGCACAGATTTCCCAATACAGGAGATGGGGCAAGCCGCGTTTAAAGTGCGACAACTGTAAGCTCAACGAGCATACACTGGCTACCAGTTTACGCTCTGTGAGACGAGTCAAGACGCACGAATATTAGAAGAAATTACCGTTTTTTTCCAAAATGCCATCCTGTGCAATTGTAACATGCCATCATCGCAATGAATCAGTAAATTTTCCAAGAAATATAATAACTTTTCACAGGTAAGAACCGAAAAAATTGCGACACTGGGACTGCCTATAAACTTGGCGGCTTGTCCAGTCTAATGTATTTCTGATGTCTGTGTGGGCACGGCATCCAAGGCGCGTCAAACGCGAACCGATAGTTGTTAAAAAAGAAGTTAACCAAAGCCGTCACTTTGATATAACTTTTTAAGATATAGATTAGGTATCACCGCAACACTATGCTTTTTTGAGGCAACAAAACCAAAACTGTAAATACTAAAACAGTTACCAAAATAAATTGCAAATCAATCTCAAGCCGTATGTATTGTTACAGTCAAAACTGCAGTTATAAATCTCCAGTTAAAATGCATTTATTCATCAGAACGTTAGAATTTCAGCTTATTAATATAGTATTTGGGTTAATGTCAGTTACTTGCGGTAATTAGAACCAAACTGGCCGACTCACAGAGAAAGCATTGGTGAAATCTTTTTGGAGGATGTTCCATTTATATAAACTAAAAATAACGTTTTGAATTGAATATACATACACATAATTTAAAGACTATTATAATAGTACCTGAGGGAAACCATATAAGGTCACCTTTGCCTTTAAATTGATTGGGTATCGTGGAAAAAAAACGAGCTGTCCTGGCAAGTTTTCTGTTTTGAGACTACTACTAAATATTCTCTCTCTCGCTCTCTCTTCAACCTATTGCAGTCCACTGCTGGACATAGGTCTCCCCCATTTTGCGCGAGACATCCCGGTCCTAAATAAATATTAGTAAAGTTTTTTTGCGAATCCCAGAGGTGGTCCCTCAGTCCACACACGTAATATATAATGGGTACATGATAGTTTACATAGATATGCCAATACATGTCTCATCATCAGCTCATTAAACGTCCCCAACCGAGGGGCACGAGCCTACCCGTATAGGGTGATTAGGCCTTAGTCGTCCACGCGGGCCCAGTGCGGATTGGACGACTTCACACACAACCTTTGAATCTCTTCGCATGCGTGCATGAAGGTTTCCTCACGATGTTTTCCTTCACCGTATGAGCGACGGATAACGTACATTAATTTTATTATCGAAATCGAAAATACATTGGTACGTGTTGTGATTTGAACCACAGCCCTCCTGGGAGGAAGGCGACAGTCCACACCACTGAGCACCGACGCTCTTCAATACATGTCTGTGATAGTTTTATTTCTGTAAACCTTTGACACTTATATCCTTTACAATATTTCAATATATAACCAGGAGTTTAGGTTTCGTGAGGAATATCCATGTCTTATCAAAGCTACTTGATATTTCATGTGAGAACTGTAAACATGTTTACCATTAATTTCGATCACTCCTTCAACACTGCAAAGGTGGTTATGTCATTGGCAGGTGAATAAGGCGAGGGAACAGGTCATGTCATTCACACCAGAACCTAAAAAAACTAGTCAAAGTATGATTAACTGATTACGATTATATGTATAAATCCAAACATTGTTCTCTCTCTAATGCGTGGTAAACGGTGCTGGTTACAAATTGTGTAATACTGTTCAACATCACTTAATGTAACTGTCCAATAATTTGTAGTTGTTTTTTAAAATGTTCATGCACACAAATGTTTGTATTGCCCGGGGACCGAACCCTTGGTGTAATAGCCGACGCCTCAACTATTACACCAGATGGGTTGTCAAATAAAAACATTGTACTTTCTCTCAATGCCTATAGTATATCTAATACGTGGTAAACGGTGCTTCACAAATTTCGTAATACTGTTAAACACACAGACATCAGAATATACATTAGACTGGACAAGCCGCCAAGTTTATAGGCAGTCCCAGTGTCGCAATTTCTTTTCGGTTCTTACCTGTGAAAAACTATTATATTTCTTGGTAAATTTACTGATTCATTGCGATGATGGTATGTTACAATTGCACAAGATGGCATTTTGGAAAAAAACGGTAATTTCTTCTAATATTCGTGCGTCTTGACTCGTCTCACAGAGCGTAAACTGGTAGCCAGTGTATGCTCGTTGAGCTTACAGTTATCGCACTTTAAACGCGGCTTGCCCCATCTCCTGTATTGGGAAATCTGTGGTTAAACATAACTTCCTCTCAATGTTCTTCTCAATAAATAAATTTATTATTATTATTATTACTTACTGTAACTGTCAAATAATTTGTAACTGTTTGCTTACAAAATAAATTAAATTAAAAAATACAGTACTCATAATTACATACCAAAAATTCCATATGCCACGTCAGTGTTACGTGTTAACGTTCGCACGTTATCATTAGTTGTTTTATCACAATACCTGATGTCATGTGATACCAGAACTAAAAACTACAACGAATCACGGAGTTTTAATGCTGTTAACAACCTTAGTAAACAACAAAGTTATCATTAAAATTAAAATTACATTATTTCCTTAAACGCATTAAAATAACTTAGCAGAAATAAATAAGCTGAAGTATTTACCGTAAACAAGTATAAAACTATATTACACTTGGAGATATTGCTTCGATCAAATAAACATCTATGATGTGATGATAATAAAAATGTATAATATCGCTTAACTGTAACGAATCGAGACAATACACACAATAGAAATTCTATTGTTAGGCGTCTCCTGGAGATATTTAAACGGACGAGAGATAACATCCCATTGCAAGGACGGGGCTACCCACATAGCATGGTTATGGAGAGTTTAAATATAATAATAGGTACATATAAGTATTATTTTATTATTAAAGTATCTTAGTCTTAGAGTATCAACAAGTTATATTTACTCTGAGACCTTAGTTCATAGAACACCCGCAGAAAAACGATCTGAACATTCACTAATACAATTCCTAGATTGTGTAGTGTAGCATTGTAGGTATTTAGTAGTAGACTGACCACGAAAAAACTTGAGCTGAATAAAAAACGAATTTAAGATCACTGAATTGGGATAGCGATCTGAGGCATCACACTAGAGTTTTCTAATTGTATTAGTTTATGTTTTGTTGTATATTTATACTAATCCAGTTTAATAAACTATGGGTGGACCAGGGATACAACATAAGCCATTGTTCCAAACAACTCGTTAAGTTATCCTTAACCTTGTTATTCTAAAAATAACTTAGCCCCGCGCCTAAGGACGCTGTAAACTCAAGTCTGGCAACACTAACTGTGCGAGTATGTTTACCACATCTCCATATATGGTGACAAAAGTGGAGGGAGCTCGTGATTGGTGGAAATAAATTGTTGCCTATAGTGTGTGAGCGCTGATAAGACCAGTTTTATATAGTTTATCCTCACGTGCCGGCTCTCATTTAGTAGTGGCCAGCATAGCGGCGCGCAGTGTACTCGTTGCTTAGACTTAACTTTATATAACAGTAAGTTTCATTTTGTGTTTGCCATTTTTAATCATCTTCAGTCATAATTAATTTAACGGACACGCGCTCTTGTCAAATTAACCGTAATTTCATTTCGGAATTATTACGTGGTGACGTGTTTCTTATTTATTTATTACGTAAAGGCAATTACGTCATTTGATTGTCGAATTGTGTGAAGTGAATCCCGTGACAACAGTGTTACCATTCGGTTCTAATAAAAGGAATTGCCCGTTTCAGAACAAAATGTGCGACGAGGAAGTAGCTGCGTTGGTAGTGGACAATGGGTCCGGTATGTGCAAAGCGGGTTTCGCTGGCGACGACGCGCCGCGCGCCGTGTTCCCGTCCATCGTGGGCCGGCCGCGCCACCAGGGCGTCATGGTGGGCATGGGCCAGAAGGACTCGTACGTCGGCGACGAGGCCCAAAGCAAGAGAGGCATTCTCACGCTCAAGTACCCCATCGAGCACGGCATCGTCACAAACTGGGACGACATGGAGAAGATCTGGCACCACACGTTCTACAACGAGCTGCGAGTGGCGCCCGAGGAGCACCCCGTGCTGCTCACGAGGCCCCGCTCAACCCAAGGCCAACAGGTGAGGTCAACGCCGCCGTGACGTCACGGACACCGCACGCACACTCGCAAGGGAGCTCGCTCTCGCCAATGCCGCCCTCCACCGCGTACTCACGTCGCCGTTTGTCTGTCTGTTTCAGGGAGAAGATGACGCAGATCATGTTCGAGACGTTCAACACGCCCGCCATGTACGTGGCCATCCAGGCGTGCTGTCGCTGTACGCGTCCGGTCGTACCACCGGTATCGTGCTGGACTCCGGCGACGGCGTGTCGCACACGGTGCCCATCTACGAGGGCTACGCCCTGCCGCACGCCATCCTGCGTCTGGACTTGGCCGGCCGCGACCTCACCGACTACCTCATGAAGATCCTCACTGAGCGCGGCTACTCGTTCACCACCACGGCCGAGCGTGAGATCGTGCGCGACATCAAGGAGAAGCTCTGCTACGTCGCCCTCGACTTCGAGCAGGAAATGGCCACGCCCGCCAGCAGCTCGCTCGAGAATCCTACGAGCTCCCGACGGTCAGGTCATCACCATCGGAAACGAGAGATTCCGTTGCCCAGAAGCTCTCTTCCAACCCTCATTCCTGGGTATGGAAGCTAATGGCATCCACGAGACAACATACAACTCGATCATGAAGTGCGACGTGGACATCCGTAAGGACTTGTACGCCAACACAGTATTGTCCGGTGGTACCACCATGTACCCCGGTATCGCCGACCGTATGCAGAAGGAAATCACTGCATTAGCGCCATCCACAATGAAGATCAAGATCATCGCCCCGCCTGAGAGGAAATACTCCGTATGGATCGGAGGATCCATCCTCGCTTCCCTCTCAACCTTCCAGCAGATGTGGATCTCGAAACAGGAGTACGATGAGTCTGGCCCCTCCATCGTGCACAGGAAGTGCTTCTAAACTCCACATTGACTGTTCCTAATTTATGATGCCCTACACCAGTCCCCAAAATGGGCGGCTCAAATTACGCTTGTGATTTATTATTTAAGTACAGTATTTAAATAGGTTGTAAGGTATCGTACGTAATATGCATATTACGTAAAGAATTTTGACAAAGATTTTTGATTTATTTATGAGAGTCACTAACAACATTTTTAATAAAATTAATTTATATACCGGTATAAATGAGCATTTTATTTCACGAAGCGTCCGTGAGAACGGTTATGTTGCCAAAGAAAGTTATAGACAGAGTACCGTTAGAACAGATCTCTAATACTTGTGTTGTAGCAACCATCACAGCATCGGAGATCGCATGATTTTTATCTTTTAGACTATGTCATCCATCCATATACGAGTATGTTTTAGTACATTGACAAAGGTCGAAGATAGAAAGGCATAAAGAAGTATTTTCTTCATGATGAATTAACATTAAATAGCATAGTATGTACTTAGCCGTAGTTAAAGTGTTAAACATATTTGCCCTAGTTGTAGCAAAGTAAATTATAAACGAGAAAAAAAGCCGCGTTACGGATATGAAGTACGTTTTATAAAACAGTTATCGTGCCGAGAGCACATCGAATACCGCTAATGGAATGGAAATGGGAGAGGTCAGTCTGGCCGTACAGGCCATTTGTTAATTGTTTACTTGTACTTACTATGAACCACCTTCCATTGTTCATGACACAAATAGAAATGTCGGGGACAATTTATATATATGGGCAGCCATTTAGTAATGAGTTCATATGTCTGCTATAATTATAATATTAAAATGCTGTAAATTAGTTTCGGTTTTGATTTAACGTGTGCGAATCGCGAAAGGTAGACAATACGAAAGTTTGTAAATTCGTCAAAAGAATCCGTAGTAATTGATTCTTTTGAAGAATTTATACAAACAAATAGTAGTAGTAGCATAGTAAATACTATAAATCACTGCAACAAATTTTTGGCAATGCCACCATTCTCTGACGTGAAAATCACGTGACAACCTTAAACTTGAACCTGGAATGAACCTGTTGTAAATAGTCATATCATAGTTTACTGACCTACAGCAGTGTTCCGGATATATCCGTTTAAAATTAGACCAGACACACGCCGCGTGTCTGGTACGCGGTGCGTGAGTGACGTCATAAGATGCACTATTTCGGGATGACGTTAGATACGCAACTATCCGTGCAATGTGTACGTTTTCTATTCATTGATGAAGCCAATGTTGCAGCTATGCTACTGAGTGAGCTAACATTTAGGTGAACGGTTATTAATTATTATATATTTTGCAGAACGTCAAACACCTACTTAAACGTTTTGCTCTCGTCTACTCGCAGTTTCCAATGCCAGCGTTAGAAAGCAGTTTCGATTTCTATAACATTTAATAGTAATATTCAAATTATTTAGACTGATAGATTGAGACTGTGGAGAGTTGAAACGTTTCACTTTTAATTAACTTGTCGGTTGCATTCGTTGCTTCAGTTACCAACCATGATATGTTATCAATAGCAACAACATGTTCGTTTATTGTAATTCATACACTAATAGATATATACATTAATAGATAATGAAAGTTCGTGGGGTTTCTTCAGCAATTTTGTAATTGAGAATCTCACATTCAGTTAGATTTGTTAATGACGAGGATCGATCGGCGGATGAGATCCGGTTAATTTTGGTTGAGGTCAGAAACTTTTCGCTTTTTTAAAGTCCTTGATATAGTAGAGAGATCATATATGACACATATTTTAACCACTTAGTTATTTTTTACTAATTGTACATACATTCAATTGAACACTTTAAAAAACACTACGGAAAATGATTTACCTACTTACAAAAATTCAGGCTATAAAACGGTTATAGACTTGCTGAACACTGTCTCCAGAAACAAAAAAAAAAATTTTTTAAGGGTAATTAAGTCTTCCAGAATGTATAATATCATGAAAAAAAAAGTCGAACAAGTTCAATGAACATATCAGAGAAATTAGATCACCGAGTGCAGCACCTACCTCGTAAAAATACCTGTTTTTAAAACTCGAAAAAGGCGACTATAAGTTTTTATTATAAGTTACCATAAGGCACTAATAGTAAAAAGGCTTAAGAGCTTTGTTCACACTTAGTCAGCGATTAAGAAGGTATTTAATTCCGCATGTGAGTAACTTGTAGATGATCATGTTTACAGAAAACCCACTCATTTTAAATGAGCAGTAATTCTAATGTAAACGATTTAGCAAATACGTACCAAAAAAGGGATGTGCGCTATATTTGTAAGGCATGGCCACCCACGTTGGGCCCTACATACTGCCTTCCACTAGCTTAAACGCCGTTAAAACTCGCCAGCTTATATTTTGATTTCAAAAGACATCAACTACTCAGGCCGCTGTTAGGCTAGGGTTTTACGACCGGAATTTGCACGACCTATTATACCCAATGATGTACAAAGTTTAGATTCGTGACATGCTCACAAAATAATCTAAAAAAGTGTTCCGAATGCAGCGACAGCACACATACACATATTTCGAATGGGTGTACATTTACCTAAACAAAAGACTAGAAACAGTATTCTCTTTGGCGGTTCGTTTTTGAGGCACGGGTGGCGTATCTATCTATATATACAGAATATCATTTGCCTATAATACCCAGATTACAAGAGTTCGTTGTGTTAAAAAATGAATACAAAGCTCAAGTAAGGACCAGTAACCCCAAAAACGTTAACATACAGTTTTAAAACAACGTAATCGTTATTCGAATAATACGCCGGTCCCATATAACAACGGCTGGTGAACCTATCTCGACTGCAAGCTGAGGGTCAAGGGCGCGGTCGCTTCGCCCGATCGATCCTGTATCCCCGCGCCCCGCTAGACCTAACCGGCACCCCCTCCACTGGCTTAACAAATAACAGTCCTATTTCATGACCAGTAAGTTCGAATTTAAAGTTTGGTGATGAAGAATGGAGTGAGGTTTGCAAAGGTGAGGAGGAGGGAGTCTGTCGCTATGAGCCATATTTGGTAAGGTTCTCATGCCACTGCTCTACTGCAGTTTTTGGTATAGTATGGATGGATATGGAATTTTATAATCACATTTCTGCCTATATTAGGTCAGTCTAGATACCAGTAATGTCAATCTATGGTATGATACTAAGTACGCATAACTTGATACTGCAAAGTCAATCTTTGTAATGAATTGGTAGAAATGGAATGGTTTTGGACAGGTTTAGAAATGTTTGGTGGTGTACTAGTTTCGTAATTAGATTACGTTTTGGAGAAATAAGCTATAGATCACCATATGGTTAGAGTTTAGCGTCGCCTATAGTAACCGATTCATCCATTGTGGGATTTAGTTGCAAAGTGGGTGGGTATGCTCCTCAACTCATTAAACGTCCTCACCGAGAGGGACGAGCACAGGTTTAGAATCACGAGCCTACCCGTAAAGGATGTATAGGCCTTAGTCGTCCACGCGGGCTCAGTGCGAATTGACCGACTTCACGCACAACCTTTGAATCTATTCTCAGGCGTGCGTAGGTTTCCTCTCGATGTTTACCTTTACCGTAAGAGCTCCGGATAAACGTATTTAATTTCGAAAATACATTGGTACGTGGCGGGATTTGAAACTGCACCCTCCAACTAATGAATGATCAGAAGGCAACACCAATGAGCCAACGACGCCCTATGTGTAGCGGGTATGCGACACGGCGATATTACGTAATAGTATTTCGTTATTTTACAGACTGTTCATATTTAGGCTAGAACACAATCATACCACAGATTAAATAATATATGATCATAATAAAAGCTTTAGGTACTGTTATGATAGTAGAAATAGGTTATATTTTTTAAAATGTTATAAGTGAACAGGACCTGATGGTAAGTGATACGCCTAACCATGACAGAGCGGCATTGAAGGAGACCAACAACTGATGAATCTTAACTACTGATTTATCAAAGGAATCATCAAAATGTCATTCAATTAAAAAACCTCAAAAGCCATGGGAAGAGCCGAAAGCTGTAAGTGCAAACCACTTCCATCCTAAGATTGTAATTACATGGACTTAACGTGCCTTCCTTAGCTGAATGCAGGGATTCGAGTTAGCATTGAGCTGGGAGTCATCTGCCTCGTCACCCAGTGAAGCTGCGAGGACATATTTTTTTTACAATTATAAGTTCGCCTTCTTGCCAGACGATGCGCCTAGGATGGAGCTCGCTTATCTAGATAGGAACCTATTCACTCTTGATTTAAAGATCCCAAATTGTATTTCGGGAAACAAACTCCAGCAGCGAGTTCCACAGCTTAGCAGCTTCGTGAAGGAAGCTGCGATCAATAGCATTCTTCCATCCATCCGAAAAAGAAAACGGATCAGTATTTTCGCTCAACTTATGATAGCCGTTTGCGCTTCAAAAGCCTGATACTTTAAGCTTAACCCATCCATGTGGAATGTTATTAAATAAACCAAAAAATCGCAAAATCTAAGTCCGTGCTCGAGGTTGATTGGTTGATGTTAACGATGCACCTCGATGCGGGATAGGCCAGTGCACTTATTTATAGCAAGTAGGCCATTTTGCATCAGATCGCAGACAAACGATGCGTTCATTTGTGAACGTGATCCCCCATATTGGTTACTGGCTCGGTTTTATAGAACTAATAGAATGTTATATTCAGATATTTATACATTATCCAATTGGCGACACATTCGGTGTAATGGTAGAGACGTCGGCTACTACACCAAAGGTTCCGATTCAATCCCCGGGCAGTACAAACATTTGTGTGCATGAACATGTCTTGGTCTGGGTGTTTTTCTATGTATAATATGTATGAATTCAGAAAATAAATTATATAAGTATGTTTATCAGTTGTTTAGTGTACCCGTAATACAAGCTTCACGCTTACCTAACTTGGGGCTAGCTGGCGCTGTGTGATTGTCAGTGGATATTTATTTATCCTGACCATTATTGCCCGCAACGACTTGGTATCTCACTAAAAAATAACTCTCATCCTGGTGGTTGTTCAACCAACAACTGTTCAGTCATTGGTGGAAACTTTTGTACTGGACAAAGTGAACTGGGTTTATGAGATATATCATAGGTTGCCTCGAGTGACAGGCTGGTACTGTTGGCGGAAAATATCATCAACAAGTCGACACCCACTTGTAACCGCCACCTTACCAGACCATCACTCCATTTGGTTGAAAAACAACCGTGATACCTAGGAAATATAGTTATCATACCATGATTCCTTACCAAAGCTTTAAGAGATAAGAGCTAAAAAGACGAAAAATAACCCTAATGACATACCTCATAATAAAGTACCTGATAAAGGAATAACTGAGGGTTTCAACTTTAAGACCGCAAACCGATACAATTTGAATTGAACTAAAACTACCATATTTACAATCGATTACAATATTTTTTTATAGCTACACAACCCCAAAACAAGTGTATTTATTCTTTATGCATCTATGAAAATGCGCGCAAGGAATAAACGCACCCAAAATGCATTCAAACTCAAAAGCTTTGTTCGGCACATTGTGTATTGTGTGCACCTTGCAACTTTCGATTTCGTAACCAAGCAGGTGTCACATATCGACATGTTTTTGTATAGTGCGGAATTTTGGGTGTTGTACAACTAAAATTTGAATTTATATTACACGTATTCCGTAATTTATGCCCTTGAAAACTCGTTAGTAGATATTTCATACCGTTTATTTATTTTAACGTTTTAAATAATATAGTTCATTGTACACAAACGCGTCAAAAGGATGCATGGGATTTTGTTTATATTACTTTCTACTCCCATTTTATTCCAATCACTTTTGAATGTTGATCAAATTTGAATGAAGATGGAATAAATTTAATCTGTGAATTTGTGACAAATTCAAAATAATTATTTGGCTTATCCAACGACGAAATTTCGGTGAGTTTGCAGTCACGGATCATCACCATCATCATTACAGCCTAATGTGTCCACTGCTGAACAGAGGCCTCCCCTGATGATTGCCATGCGGGCTGATTCCTAGCAGTTGACAGCCATCTGCTACCCGCCACCTTAACTAGGTCATCCGTCCTTCTGGTTGAGGGTCGGCCTACGCTTCGTTTTCCGTTACGTGGACGCCACTCGAAACCTTTCCGCCTCATCGGCCATCGGTTCTACGCACTATGTGCCCTGCCCACTGCTCACTACCACTTCAACTTGCTAATCGTGAGGCTCGATCATGGCAGTCAGTCACCCTATTTCAAATAAGTCACCTAACCACTAAACCCTCTAATCACTGGGTGAAACTGTAGTAACAGTTTCACTGTAGTCACTGAATTCACAGCCTCGACGGTGTCCAACCTCGGTCAGATCTAACAGCAGACAGTACAACAGATCCTCGATAAAATTGTATAGGATGCATGGACACATAACCAAAATAAATCGTTCTAGATAGGATGCGATAGCCATAGGAGCGGTGCGGAATGATGACTCATGTTCCCATCAGGCACTGGAAAAGATATGGGCAACGTCAAAACATAGATTTTCGAAGAAAAGGAATAATAATAATCTTTATTGCACAGAAAATAAAAAAAAAGAACATGATAAATAAAGAACCAAATTCAAAGTACAATTAAGACGGTCTTATCGCTATAAAGTAATCTCTTCCAGACAACCTTCATGAGAGGAAATACTTTTAAAAATTGTGAAAAATGAGTTAAATGTGCAAAATCAAAGCAAGAATGAAGATAGTAAGATAAGATGATGATAAGGAATGAGAAGTAGATCCATACCTAAAAGATGAAATTTACACGAACGTGAATGACAAGACGTAGGTTGTTATGTTTTGTCAAAGTACCTAGATTCTCTAAAGACCGATGTCGAGACACACTCCACAATAACGCAATTGAAACCTACGCACCTTTCTTTGTCAAACATGCTGCTGTTCGCAAACTAAGAGGTAACAACTTAGAAAATGCTAGATTTTTAAACATGGTTTCATGATGTAAGTATATAGTCAGTCATAGGCCAGAGTCCAGAAAAATATAACCTCAAGTATATACAATATTTAATGAAATGACTTATGCATGATACGAGTCGATGGAATCTCCCCCTTTCCCATGAGTTTCTTAAAAAATGTGGCACCGTACTGAAACTATACGTCGACTTCTTAAAGACAATTTAAAGTGACCGTGGCATTGCACTGTTTCTTTTGCCTACACTCGCGTAATTGCAAGGACACTTAATCGTTCTCTCTCTCTCTCTTCAACCTATTGCAGTCCACTGCTGGACATAGGTCTCCCCCATTTTGCGCCAGAAATCCCGGTCCTCCGCCTTTCTCATCCAGCTTCCACCAGCGACCTTTCGCAAGTCGTCGGTCCATCGAGCCGGAGGGCGTCCTACGCTACGCTTGCCAAGACGCGGTCTCCACTCCAGAACTCGTCTGCTCCAACGGCCATCGGTTGGAGCAGACGAGTTAACTTAATGGTTAAAGATCCACAATTATTACCAAGTAGTTTCGTATACACTCATTGTAGTACCTAAATAAAACAAAGCTGACTACATGACACTTTACTTTCTCGCCAATAACTCTAAAATAAATGCTAGTTTTCAGTAAAATAAATAAGCAATTAAAATGAGCAAATGGAAAATAGTGTCAAAGTATGTATATAGGTAAAATAAATTATATAAATACGTTTTGATAAATATTTAGCTGCGATTCTCTGAAGATGAAAGAGCCCATAGAAAATGTTTACAGCAGTAGACTCATTATCTTATACGATTCATTTACTTATTTTGGTTAGCATAATGTTCTATTAACTTTATTTATGGGCAATACAAACTCTGGTTATTTATACTAGCCCTTAGCAGTACGAGTACCCTCATCTCATGTCATCGTATGCTAAATCTCCAATTTATTAGGATAAAATCTTATTTCAATAATAATTGTTTATCTAAGGTAAAGTTTAGTCCTTTGTCCATTTTTAGGACAAAGGACTAAACTTTACCTACCAAGAAAGTCGTTGTATATAACTTTTTAAATATTTAAGCAATTTGCGATTTATTATTCAAGATTATAGTCAGTTATAGCGCTTTTACTTTTGACGGCATGGTGTACCCACGATACCATCAATGCGTCGACCGTAAATTTTGTCACCCAAGGCTCTAATGACTCACCGATTTCAGAACAAGTATAATATATTCCGATACCGTACACATTTCAATACAATGTGAACCGCTGTTGGTTCCGCGAGACATTTGGAATTCTGTACGCTCGATGCTATTTCCTTCGTCGAGTCATTCTAGCTTGAATGTTTTACATTATTTTAAGTTATTTCTGTCAAGTTTTATTATTGTAAAGATATGTGTGTATTTTCAGACTAAGCAAGTAGTCGACAACGCACATTATGATTCTTCACACATATCCCTACATATAATACATATGGTTATGGATTTTATTAGTTTGGTAACTTTGTCCTTTAGTGGAACAGGCATGCTAGATAATCAAATGATAAATAAACTACACCAGTAAATAGCTACACAATATAAAAATTGATGTATCTATGTTCCCATAATACATTTAATCTGATATAAAACACTTTAAATTTTCAAAAAAAAATTTAATGCGGAGTAATATTATTTTTAGCAAAAAGATTTGCATGATCTTTTTACCTACCTAATCAACCTTTATAAAACTCGAACCTCTTTACAGCAGTCGAGTGTTGCTAAAGCAACTCGAGTGAGTTCTTGGCCACCCTACATCCCCGCTTCAGGGCTCTTCAGTAAAAACCGGAGATCGTTGAATAGACACTTTTGTGTGCGCAAGCCCTCCAAAAGGTCAAAGGTCAATACGTTCGTGGCCTGTGCTACCCTCATCCATCAGGTTACTTAACTATCTAGTGTCACGGAAGCCATTTGTATGTGTACGCTATTAGGCCCAAGTTTTGGGCTAGTCTGTAAATAAGAAGGTTAAATAGCGCTTAGCTGGCACAACTGTAGCTTTTGGACTAGATACATGATGAATAAAATGTAGGTATAACTAATACATTAAAGTATGTAACAGTTATCTGCGTTCTTAACTAATAACATGAATTGATGAAAGTCAAAGGACAGACCTTGTCCTGTGGATCTCTTTGCTGCAGCTAGTTGTAGATTTAAATCAATATCTTTTTATTTGAATGTGAATGTAATGTTAGATTAATAAAATATGTTATTGATGAAAGTAATGGTAAATTTAATGAACTGAATAAAGCAAAATCACTACACGACATGAATAGTGATTTTAAAATCACTTTCCTGGTAATTCGCGTACGAATTTCTTTCTCCTCTTTGGTGGATCTTTTGTGTAATTTTATAATTACAAGGCAAAAAATGCCTCTACGCATTAAGTTCGCCCTTGTACTGCCTTTTGTATGGTGCATAAAGTTTAAATAAATAAATAAAGGCATGTCTTGCCCGTCGCCACGCAGACTTATGACTTATTTGGCTACATTATGTGTTGACAGATCCTGACTTCGAGGAAAGGATTCGAGCAGGATTGAGGACTTGGATGCCTCCGGACCTTTTATTGGACTGGACTCAAGGAAGGCTGATATTTATTACCATTCATAATTATAACCGACAAACAAAAGCGTGGGCTTCATTGCAGGCTAATATTTGATGTGATTCATAAAGGAAATGAAGAAGTGCAACATATTTATATTAAAAAAATATATTAGGGCTATTTTTGCTTGATTTGAAACGATTGTCAACAATACTATTAGTACCACATAACAGTGAGTCACGGCTTACAAAATAATGTTTATCGAGATGTGTCACTGCTGTCGCAAAAGGAGTGCCAGGCCTTGTTATTATACTACTTGTAGATCGCTTTGTTTAAACAATTGTTTTTGGAAGTAAATGTCGGTTCTACTGTTAGTAATCTCACATAAGTAACGCTGGTACAATCTGGTAGAGAATTTTACAAATAAAAATTTCTAATTACTTCTTCTAATTACGAACGAAGAAAAAATTCTCTACCATAGTATTCTTTTAACATAATGTTACAGAAATATTCATTAAAAGATAAATGATCTTATCAATTAAAAAGAAATTTTAATAAAAATGAGCTATAATTTTTATAACCACATTATATTTTATTAAACACATTATATTTTATTGTTTGGAATCGAAATTGTAACGTATTCGAATTTACTAATTACGTTAGAATCAGTTTATTGTAGTTGTAAGTTAACTGTTACTGACGATATAATTGCGTTTGCAATCTACATGGGACGTCCCTCCGTCTGATTAAGTTTGATGACGCAGAATCAAGTCATTTATTAACCGTGATTACTACCTGGTACTACGAAGATTTGACACATGATGTCGCTCGCACAAGAACAGCTCGAGACATGGTCAAGTTGACTCACCGCGTAGTACGCGTGCGCGGCTGTGCCATGAGTCACTTCGATGAGACTCATTCGGTTAAAATGACCATTTATCTAAGAAACGGAACCGATATACGTATCTTAGTTCCTAATGACGTTTTTACAAACAGATGCATTGTTTTATTTATGCTTTGTAAGTTTGTAAACTTTTTGTTGGTATACGGCCAAGGTAATGATAGATATGAATTTTATGCTTACACAATTGCAAAATTTCACAAACATATAAATCATCATCATCAGCTCATTAGACGTCCCCACCGAGGGGCACGAGCCTACCCGTATAGGGTGATTAGGCCTTAGTCGTCCACGCGGGCCCAGTGCGGATTGGACGACATGTATAAATACCATCTCATAATTTTACTATAATCATCATCGCTACATTTAATAGCTGGTTACTTTTTTGTTAATTTCTTCAAAGTTTCTTCAAAGTTTACCAAAATATTTATCGCACGCTATACTTATGATGTACGCAGATAGTCACCTTAGTATTGTTAAAATGGAAGTCTCATCTTGATTGAGCTACGAGATCCATTTAGCTACCATCAACACTCATTTGAAGGGCAAACAGAATCGATAATTTCTACAATCTGTGACAATTTTCATAGGTATATATATATTTATTTTAGTTTCATACAATTTTTGGTTCTTTTGTAATCGGGTAGGTATTAATACAAACTTGTGTGTTTAGGTTTCTTTTGACCCGACCCTGATGTAAGACCATATCAATTTAAAAATGAGAGGTTGTCTTGAACATTATCTTTAAACATTGCCGTTTTCCACACTCTGGCGTTATATTATATTTTATCAATACTTTTGTCAATCTCCTTTCATTCATCTTCTAAAAAGGGTTTCACTAAGAACATACTTTGCACACACATTTCACTCCACATCGTTCCCTCACATACCAAACTAAATTGCGGAAATTATTGATTAACACGCAAA
The DNA here is from genome assembly GCA_019425675.1 of Leucinodes orbonalis. NCBI lineage: Eukaryota > Metazoa > Arthropoda > Insecta > Lepidoptera > Crambidae > Leucinodes > Leucinodes orbonalis. The sequence goes on along the minus strand of PQWD01004953.1, from coordinate 60,902 downwards.
TATGATTCGCTATAAATCTTCATGATATCCATAGATATAGTTATTTATCTCAATGATGACATCAATTAAAAAAAGCGAAAGTTATTACATCTATGTCAGCAAATTTGTTAACTTGAAATAATTTTAATGATGTGATCATATGTATTTTCGGTTTTATTTCGCTGGATACATATTTATAAACTAGATTTCACTAAGTAAAAGCGTTGGATGGTGCTACTGTAGATTTTTACGAATTAATAAGATTTATTAAAAAGCGTAACTAAATATGCTAAACCCATTTAACGCATGAAGATGAGAAAAACTGTTAATAAGCGGTATTCGGTTTGTGTTCACAATTAAACTTTGAAGCCTAGATTATTCAAGCAAAATTTGCAGGCTAGGTGCTTACATCTAGGTTATGAGATCAAGAGAAACAAAAACTGCTGCCATTAGTAAATGTTTTTTATATATTATGTACGTCTCTATTATAATAGTACCTATAATTTTGAACATGTTGTGTATATTAAGCTACTCTTATCTTTTAACCTCAGAATACAGATTTTTTTTTCTTATAACTCAGAAAATATTGTAATCTGGTTGCAGTATGGATTTATAAATGAATATTTATCGGCAAACTATCTACGTGACTTAGAATACGTTTTTTCTGTATTCTGAGCTACGCATTGAGGTATGTATATCTATGGAGCTACGTAATAATTGTAGTTTTATCAGTGCTCTGACTGAAACTTGGTTATTTGAGTCATATGAATACCAACTTTGGTACCAAAAAAAATACATAATGATATTTGCGCTTGGACGATAATGCAAACCAGCCAGGCACAAGATGATAAATAGCTATATTGAATGAAATCGTTTTGATACTACTAGACGATACAGCAGACACACACAAATAAAAATACCAGAGCAACCAGAACTTGGCCGTTTGTGTGCGCATGTCCGTACAGCGACCGTTGGGACCATCCGCCAATCAGAGTCCCGGGTTTTACCGTTTGCCTTATATGGCAAATCCATCGGTTGCCGCAAGTGGGGAGCTTGGACGAGTCCAAACTGGAGCGAAAAATAATTGCATTCCAATTCTGAATTAAGAACAATTGCTTGACATATGTCATTGAGGAATTTAGGAATGTCAGTGGACTGGTTTTGTATGTCGGTCGATTTGTAGAAAATCGCGGCCTTATTGGAGTTAAATTTGAAATTATTCAGCACCACAAGGGGTCCGTTGGACGAGTCGATTTTGTGACGCCGGCGTATTGAAGTAAAGCGACCTCCACTCGAGCCTGCCAGCGCGGGGCGACAGAAAGACACCGGCCGGCGTTTCTCTCGGATCTCGTGGTTCGTGTTGCTGATTTATTGCCGTTTCGCTCAATTCTAATTGGTAAGTGCTTGTTTCTAATATTTGTTTATAACATTTATTGAACAATCAATAAATGTCAAAAAAATGTAGCCAAATTTATTGAATCCAATCACAGCTTTAGGTGTAAGCTCGTATTTGGTTTACTATGTTTATGTTACACGCGTTCAACGAACCATTTATCATTTGAGTGACGTAAAATTTAAAATCTACCTAGTTAATTTTGAAAGATACAAGGTAAGGTTAAATGAGACATGTGTGCGAATTGCCTCCTGGCGCCCGATAAGCCTGTCTGCTGGCCGGGTGTACGATGTGTGCCGCGATGGGAATTGAGAGTTTGAGAGCCGCCGCGTATTATCAAGGCAGTGTGCTATCAGCGCGACGGAAGGGCGCGGGGGGTCGCGCAAGCTCCCTGCAGCGAATACCATATATGGGCACGAAACTTCACGTTCACTCTGATTGGTGGAGAGCAGCCGTTGCGGGGAGGGGGCGCCCCGATAATCAGCCTCATTTATATACTCTGCTTCCCTCGCTCGCCGACATTCCACGAAGTGAGCTCGAGTCGAGGTGTTGTACAGCATAACCGAGGCTGTGCAATAGGAGATTAATTTATTTATTTATAATAGAAATATTTAATTAAAAGTAAGTTGACAATTCGAAATGTGATTAGTTAAGTGATGTGATGTGCGTGTGAAATCGGTGATTGCGCGATCAGTGACATAGGGTCGCATGACGCCGGGACTCTGGGATCGCCGGTTGCGGTAGGGCGTGGTCGGGTTATCGTTTTTATTAACCCTTTAATAATTGAAAAAAAAACCTTTCTTTCCTTTCTCGTGAGAACCGAATTATTTTGTCGGCCCGTAAGAGAAAAGTCATCGGTAAAATGTTGTCTCGCCGGTCCCCGGCCACGTCCACGCCTTTCGTCTTCTCGATAAAGCTAGCCTTATTTGGTGTCACTCGCAACGGTCGCCCACTAACACTCGTTGATATGTACGCGTAGGCATTCTGCCTACGACGTGACTTACATGGCAATTCGTTGCAAAATTATCTCTTATTTCCAATATCGCAATTGGAAATTTAAAAAAACCTCTAATTATATAATTTATAGGATATTAATTTATTTTCCAGACTAATTCAAAATGTGCGACGAGGAAGTAGCTGCGTTGGTAGTGGACAATGGATCCGGTATGTGCAAAGCGGGTTTCGCTGGCGACGACGCGCCGCGCGCCGTGTTCCCGTCCATCGTGGGCCGGCCGCGCCACCAGGGCGTCATGGTGGGCATGGGCCAGAAGGACTCGTACGTCGGCGACGAGGCCCAGAGCAAGAGAGGCATCCTCACGCTCAAGTACCCCATCGAGCACGGCATCGTCACCAACTGGGACGACATGGAGAAGATCTGGCACCACACGTTCTACAACGAGCTGCGAGTGGCGCCCGAGGAGCACCCTGTGCTGCTCACCGAGGCCCCGCTCAACCCCAAGGCCAACAGGTGAGGTCAACGTCCGCCGTGACGTCACGGACACCGCACGCACACTCTCGCAAGGGAGCTCGCTCTCGCCGATGCCGCCCTCCACCGCGTACTCACGTCGCCGTTTGTCTGTCTGTTTCAGGGAGAAGATGACGCAGATCATGTTCGAGACGTTCAACACGCCCGCCATGTACGTGGCCATCCAGGCGGTGCTGTCGCTGTACGCGTCCGGTCGTACCACCGGTATCGTGCTGGACTCCGGCGACGGCGTGTCGCACACGGTGCCCATCTACGAGGGCTACGCCCTGCCGCACGCCATCCTGCGTCTGGACTTGGCCGGCCGCGACCTCACCGACTACCTCATGAAGATCCTCACTGAGCGCGGCTACTCGTTCACCACCACGGCCGAGCGTGAGATCGTGCGCGACATCAAGGAGAAGCTCTGCTACGTCGCCCTCGACTTCGAGCAGGAAATGGCCACCGCCGCCTCCAGCAGCTCGCTCGAGAAGTCCTACGAGCTGCCCGACGGTCAGGTCATCACCATCGGAAACGAGAGATTCCGTTGCCCAGAAGCCCTCTTCCAACCCTCATTCCTGGGTATGGAAGCTTGCGGTATCCACGAAACTACATACAACTCGATCATGAAGTGCGACGTGGACATCCGTAAGGACTTGTACGCCAACACAGTATTGTCCGGTGGTACCACCATGTACCCCGGTATCGCCGACCGTATGCAGAAGGAAATCACTGCATTAGCGCCATCCACAATGAAGATCAAGATCATCGCCCCGCCTGAGAGGAAATACTCCGTATGGATCGGAGGATCCATCCTCGCTTCCCTCTCAACCTTCCAGCAGATGTGGATCTCGAAACAGGAGTACGATGAGTCTGGCCCCTCCATCGTGCACAGGAAGTGCTTCTAAGCGCGTTGCTGGCTCCGCAGCCCGCGGCTGGGCCGTCCCGCGGCCGGCTGCACACTCAGGCTTGTAATCTCAGTTAATTTAATTGTACGTAAGATATTATTGTAATTAAATCGTAATAACGACGGCGGGACGGAGCGCGGCGCCGCGGGCGCGCCTCGACCGCCGGCCTCGGTACTGCACTCGCCAAAGGATCTTTTTGTAATCTCATGAATGATGATTGTATGTGCTGAAACGGATAAGACTACTTTCTTACTAGGTCATTTATAAATTATAAAAAACAATGAAAATACAAAAAAAAATCCGAAAAATTAAACAGTTTTTCCTTTTACCCTATTGCCCTATATTTGATGGAGTTCAATGCCCGACATTGACCGCCGTATGGAAATAGCACAACGCCTGCATACCTATAGATTCATACCAGAAATAACTTTCGATACACAATTCACATTATAAAATATTCTACACTTATTTCATAATAAAATTTAGTTTTACATTATTACTACATACCACTTTTGACATTTACTTATTTTTGAGGTAATTTTAGTTTTGTAGGTAGGTATCTAAAGACGATATCTCATTTGTGAATTCAGTAACAGTTGATTTTATTTTTTCCTAGATACCAATTGTCAAAATGGTTCGTTGCCTTTGGAATATACGTAACTAAATCATTTCTTTTACCAGTCTTGGGCTCTATCCCCTGCGTTGAGATCGACTCGTCGCCTGCATATGACAGGCGCTAATAAAGTACCTCTATATTCGTTAACCTTTAGGCATCACTATAAGTAAACGAATATATTCATGTATTCAGTTATGGTTGTCCCTTACTCCGCTCTTTGTCCTTTCCCTAAAAGGGGGCAGTCATCACCTTTTTCGCAGCTATCCCTCTATTATCTCTTTCAGTATCTTGTCCACTTCTTCAGATTGAGGTCTTGTTGGAACTTTTCTATATGGAACATTTTTGTAGTGTTTTAACTACTGAGTTTCTTGCTGGTTTCTTCTCAGTGGAAAACTACCTCCCGAACCAGTGGTAGCTTCATTTGACATTCATAAATGTTCTGTTAGGACCTATACTGAATAGACACTTCATTTTCATTTGTTCGCAAATGTTCATGTCGTTTATGACTAATCTTTCTCATAAATAAGTTTTGATTTGTCTTCTGAATAATAGGTTCATAACTACTAGTTGATGATAAGACATCTCCGTCTCTAAAAGAATTTAGGTAGGTATGGATGTTAACGTCTACATTTTAGACTTCAAACGGTATTTTAAGCAGTTTTATTAAAATAATTAGGTCGGTAATTTTGGAGAAATCTTAATAAAATACGTGAGTACAGAATCAGAACTTGTTTATAATAAAAAATCTGTCATTTGTACATTCCAACTTGATTCCAACAGTGGCGTAGCGAGGTCTAACCTTGACTCGAGCGAAATGCCTTAGGGAGGCCCTTTGACAGTATGTTTTACCATGGTTTTACCTAATAGTACCGTACTTTTCCATTCTATCATTCTAGTTTCATTAAATCGGTTCAGAAGTAATTTTAGTTGAGACCAAAAATACGTAATTCGGAAGCTTTATTGTCAGTGTTCTTTCATTTGAATCATCAGCCAAAGTGAGTTAAAGCGGTCGGTGGTCCGCTTCGCCCACGCTTTGCTATGCCCAATATAAATGCATTCCAAGAATTATGTCAATTTAGAGTACCTACAGGTATTTAGCCATTCTGTGAATCGGCCATTCATAGAATAAACCTCGTGTTCAAGCCTGATGTTAGAATGGTTTAAATATTTCATTTTTATATATCGCGTCATTTCATAATTATTATTGTCATTTCGACGACGCAGATCTTACTGACCAGCTGAGCTGGACCCTTTCAGTTTGCGTAGAGATGTGGCATCTCCTTGCATTCTCTACCGTTTGTATTACGGAGAGTGTCACGATGAGTTGTTCGGGCTTGTGCCTGCGGCTGAGTTCCACCAACGTACATCTCGCAAAAACTCCAAGTTCGATTCTGTCAGCATTTTCTGCCATGTACGATAAAACTGTGGAATGAACTTACCTGGACACATTTCCGGAACAATACGACCTGGCGTCTTTCAAAAACCAGTGTTTTAAAGGGTGCCGGCCCTTTCTGGGGCGCATTTCTGGACCTGAGCAAATGTTCATGGGCTGCGGTGTCACTTACAATCAGGTGAACGGTATGCTCGTTTGCCTCCTGTTCAATAAAAACAAGACCTAGAGCTTGGTGTCTTTAACAGGACTTCGTTAAAGACACCAAGCTCGTTTGTATGGCGCTAGAGAACTTAAGTCGTTTTTAGAACTCGGGCTTTTTTTGAAGGCTCGAGCTCTTTAGATGGCTAAGGTCTATTGAGCACTCGATCAATCTCGAAGCTTTCAGGGCTCAAGCCTTTTTAGCCAGTTTTAAGAAGAGGAAAATAGTTCTTTATGTAAATAATATTTATTAACGATACTCAATCTCATAAAACAGTCAGTCCGCAATCTATACTAATATTATAAAGCTGAAGAGTTTGTTTGTTTTTTTGAACGCGCTAATCTCAGGAACTACTGGTCCGATTTGAAAAAATCTTTCAATGTTAGATAGCTCATTTATCGAGTAAGGCTATAGGCTATATATAATCACGCTACGAGCAATAGAAGCAGAGCAGCAATGAAGAATGTTTCAAAATCTGGGGAGATTTTTTCATACATGGAGCTTCCGCTGAGTACGCTGCATAAACGGTTAAAGTTTTGCAAAAGTCATGTATGAGAGTATTGTTCCCCTTTTAAAGGTCTACAAAAAAGTCCGCGACAGCATATGTCTATCTTTAAAGGTTAGTTCCCTATAACATATTTTAAGCTGAAATTTTTATTTTAAATAATTCTTAATTTGCTAAGGTATTTTCATAAATATGATATCAATCCTTATCCAAATAAATACTTTATTTATCACAAGTAATTCATTTTAAACAAAATTGCCCTTTACATCATTCAACTTAAATGAATATCTTACGAGATATCGCAGTTTTAACTCATCTATATAAACGAAGTAGCGGGTTAAAGAGAGCGTTAGGCCAAAGTAACTATTCCACGCGGACGAAGTCGCACGCAAAAGCTAGTCATATAATAATTTACCTATATAAATGGATAAAAAATATATTTAAAAAACATATCGTGAAAACAGCAACTTATTTTTTTGCTTAGGCACGGAGATATTTAAGGCATCAAAATTAACTTGAGCTTTTATTAAAAGTTTTGCGTTAATTTTAAGACTCGACTTTGTTTTACGGACGTTTTCAAGTCTCGATTTTTTTCTCGGAATCACTTATTGATGTTTGCCGCAGGTGGCCTTCACAGCTTCACCGGACGAGTGGCGAGCGCAGATGGGTCCCAGCCCAAAAATGTATGCAACGAGCTCAAGGGTGTCCCAATTACGCGCACCTCAGCTTATGGCGTTGCAGAGGGGGCTAGGTAACCTAGTATATATTTTCGGAGAAAAGCGATCGGGTACATGCCGGAAAGCACGGCTTAAAGAGTTCCCGGCTAGGCTCGGGACTTCCAAGCCTCCGGAGCTCACAGAGTCTTGCCATTCCGCCTCGAGGCTTCAAAAATAAACTCGACAGTTGATATATTGCGAACATCCGTGTATAAATAATGAAACTAATTTAAAAATATTTAATAAAAAATTTATTCAGAACATCACAAATGCTTTCACATATTTCAATAAGCAGCGAAAACAACAGTTAGGTTTAAACATCTGTGCAAAAGAGAGTTCAGTTTGAAATCAATGATGACATACTAAAACAATTAAATTTATACGGGTTACATAAAATGCTTCCCGTTCCGTATTGTCTTCAAGAAACTGTCAATACGAAGTTATTTTCTTAAATAATATCTTTATAATAATTCATTATTACATATAGATAAGCCATTCTTAAAACATCTAAAACCATTGTAAAAGTAATTATTCACATAAATATAACATACAAATACTACTACATGTTTCACAAATATTCGATACAATAACATTCATTAATGTTTTTGGTTCTTAATTGCTTGTGTTAAATAACGTGCGAATAAATTATTGTAAAAGTGCGGGGAAATTGCAGGTCTCGTCACTGAAGATATGTTAGTGGTAACATTTCAAACGATAATATCAATTATTAATATCTATACTTAACGAAAAGAATGAATTTAATAAATAAGGATTTTTACTGAACATCTACTCAATTTTGCCATGAGAAAACAACGAAAATGTATATTCCAAATTCAGTCAAGTATTGTGCCCTTTTTCTAATAACCATAATTTAAATGTATTTCCTCAATAAAACATGTCAGTGTTTTGACCGGTTACATGTACAAATATAAACCAATATTCTACAATATAATTAAAATAAAACTAAACTAACACCTAATAAGATCCGTGTTAGTAAGGACGATGGGCTTCCTCTACCCACTAAGTTAGTTCTTTGAGACACAACTTATATAACACTTAAATATGTTGGCATAAAATTATTAACATCTAACTGGACTAGTTCCTTCACTATGCCTATCTTAATTATCCATAGCCTAGCACATGATCAAATGACTAAAACTATGCAAGTGACAGTTAAACCATCCCACTAATCATTGAACTAAATAAAAATGATCTCATTTGAAATCTTAATAAGTAAATCATTGGAAAAAATAATAGAGGGAAATTATATTTTTTAACAAAAACATATTTAATTTTTTTATGTGTGGGTTGGTACTATTGTGTATATTTCAACGGTCTTTACCTGAAACACTGATATAATTGTAGCTATTAGAATATGTTAGGAACTTAACAAGTATATATTATTAAAATAACATATTCTTAGGCCTACCAAGTATAACACTTAGCTGCCTAACTTTATTGATAACTACAACGTATTAATATTGGTTGTTCCCTCTCAATGTCCTATGAAGTCAGCTTTAGATCCATGTATATTACAAAAGTCTTATTTAATACAAACTTAAAATATATTTAAAAACTATGTATAAATATCACTAAAAAACTCAGACACTAAGCGTATTGAACGGGCGTTGTGCGGTCAATGTAGAGATTTTCATGTAAAATTCGTAAATCAATTAACTCACCATTTGATGAATAGAATTTTACTTTGGACTTTTCCTTCTAATATTATTAAGTTGAAGAGGCTATCCATGTTTTAAATCACTACTACACTTAACTAATTGGTAGCTTCATATAATTTAATTTAAAAAGGGTAATTTCAAGTTATCTGTACACTAAATAAACCTTTTCTGATTAGATATAGGATTTTTTAAATATCATAATATTCATAATTGATACAAGAACGGTAACAAAAAAACATCGCCAATTTAGAGTGAAATCAAATTATTAAGATGAAATACGTTAAATACCTAAAGTTACAAATAACATGTATAGCCCCTACTATATGTTAAGGCCACGGCTCCCTTACACCTAATTATTAATGTCTAGGAATGATAATCTAACCAATTCAATACCTAATTGAACACACGTTAGCGTACTGGACGATTTCTGAGATACACATACAATACCTTATAGCCCAACAAAGAATTAAAAAATAGTCACATGATTTGAAGTTTAATTATTAACATTATTCGAATGTTCTATTACCTAAGCTTTAAACATCAATTCCATAAAAAAGGGTTTATTATTTTTAATTTATATTGTAAGATCTTTAAAACCTCGTATTATTTTCTGATACCACATTCCACTAGACCTTGAGTGTAATGAGAACGGAGCTACCATATTTATTGCCATTGTAAGACTCGTAAGACTGATACAAAATTTCAGAGCAAAGTAACCTATCACTTACCAAGGCTGATGTAGTTATTAAAAAAAAAAGAAAATCCAGTCACCCACCAAACAATACTTTATATTAGTTATTGTTCGAGTTATGAAAACAAATTTAAATTTATTCCTCGCCAGTTTTTTTTAATTTTCAAATCCTTTAACCAGCCAGCAAATCGGTTTTAGTGAAAAAAAAAAACTGCATCACTGTTGCTACATTTCACTGTCCTTAATGCTATCTTCGTAGCTCTTCTTATATCATTCAGCGGATTCCCGTGCACCTGAACCTGTAAACGCACGTGTAGGTCGGATTGCCGTGGTTGGTCTCGACGCGAAGCTCCACAATATCGTAGGCGACCGGGTACTCGACGCCGCCGATGTTCGTTGTTTTCGGATACTTGACCGGAAAGTACTGGATTGCGGTGCCGTTCGCGTCGTACATGTAATCGCCGAACAGATGTGGGTCCGGGTCCATTTCGCCGTGGAGACCCTGTGATAGTTTAGGTGAATTTAATAAAATGATTATGCATCTTTGTAAATGATATAAATAAAATTGAACTGATGCATTTGAGATAGTCTTTAATGATATGAATCGATTTCATGCGCTCTTAAAAGATAATTAGCAACTATTGGTTTTGGTGCAGATAACATAGAAAATGACCCCATGAAATATTTTCAAAACAATAACACAAAATAAAACCAAAAAAATAAATAAAAATACAGCCACAATAATAATTAAAAAAAAACTACTTACGCTTTTTGTGATTTTTGATAAGTCAAGCGTGTAAATATTATAAATCTAAGCGACAACATGCTACCAAGAATGGTGTTAGTTAACAATGTTCAAAACTCTAAGCGTTGATGAAATCTTGCTTTTACTTCAAAAATTTTTACAAGCAAACTAAAAAACACCTTAAACACACTACACAATATTCATGCAAGAAAATCGATAATAATTTTAATGATAAAGATAGGTGACTTTGGAGTTATCGTGGTCACAAATGCTGTTAGCTCTGTTTTTGATTCCAAATATTATGATTGTTAGGAACCCTTTGAATTGCTAACCCTTATTAGCAAAGGGTAAACAGGAGGCATATCATGGACCGCGATAGATAGCCATTTGTATTAATAAATCAAGAAATACTTAAAAAGATAGAAATTTATGCTGGGATTCCATACAACTATATTGTATATAAGTATATAAATTGTAAGGAGACATTTCAGTGCGAATTCGACTTCTATTTGGCCCTTTTTATTATTTACAAGTTTGTCATATAAAGACAATTTATATTCAAATACGTGTAGTACAAAGACGTTTTTAATATTTCTGAACATATATGCATCTTCATTTATATTAGTTTCGATTAATAAAAAATCTCAAATACTTTATATACCCTTTCGTATACTATTATCGTACTTTTATTTTTTTGAACTAAGTTATAGATTGCGTTATGTTAATGGGAAATAAGGCATAAAATGTCATGTACAAGAATATCATATCCAAATGGGTTAAAACAAAACCGCAACCATTACAACGTTAAAGGTAAACACTCCGGTTAAATTGTGACAATGTATTAAATAAATAAATAACATTACTCACGTATACGGAGAAATTCTTTGGTGCCGACTCTATCTTTCCGTCGACTGCGAGCAGCCTCGACATATGTTCCACGGAGAAACCGGTCACCTCTATTATGGCGTACGTTCGGATCACTGAAATATTACAAACATTTATTTATTATAATACTTAGATAAACAATGAACTAACTAGATGCACACGCACGAAGAAATGAAAAAATGTCCGAGCGGCTTGACACATACTTTGACATATTATATTTATAACATAAAATTATTCATATGTTGAACTTTCAGGCGTCATTAAAAGGGTATAAAATTAAAAGCATTTTTTTGATAATATGAACATACCAAGGTATCCCGGGAAACCCTGGAAGGCCCAGCACTCGGCGGGCATGGCGCCCGGTGTGAGCGCATGTCGCGGTGTCGTGTACACCCACCACACCGGCAAACCCAGCACAGAATACTGCTTCGTCTTGATCTGGTACAGCTCCGTACATTTTGTCGATACAACTTGACCACCTGGGGACATTTTGTTTAGTATGAATCATCTCTCTCTCTCTCTCTCTCTCTCTCTCTTCAACCTATCGCAGTCCACTGCTGGACATAGGTCTCCCCCATTTTGCGCCAGATACCCGGTCCTCCGCTTTTCATCCAGCTCCACCAGCGACCTTCCGCAAGTCGTCGGTCCATCGGGCCGGAGGGCGTCCTACGCTACGCTTGGAATGAAAGTATGAATCATATTTCGTATGATATCTGCCGCAAAATAGGGAGGATCTATGTCCAGCAGTGGACTGCGATAGGTTGAATAGGTATACGTATATTTTTTAGGCGGCTGTCGGCATTTTTAAATGCAGATGAAATGATGACTGGGATCAATAATAAAGCTAAACCGCTAATCCGGTAGTTTCCACCATCTGCTATAAAATACCATACTTAATTTTTATAAAAGCGCACCGTTTTTATGTGTCGTTTTATTGATCACTGTTGTTTATTTGGAATTTCATATTTTTAAATACACTGAATCCAATAAATATAAGATCAATTAATTGATAGTGAACAATGACGTCACATATCACTAATCTCATACAAAATATATGGAAACTAGCTCCAAACTGCGTTGGTTGGTTAGTTACAGATACCTTAATTGCACTGCCGCACCAGACATTGAGGGGTATGTATATTCTAGGTTAGCTGACATAATTTCATGATTCATCAACCACCACTTTAGATCTCCCCTGGGGAGAAGAGGTTGAGGATTTCATGCCACAACTTAACAAAGCTGGTTCATTTGCATGTTGGGGTTAAGCTAGCTAGAACAACGTTCGTTGTTTGGAAAAATGCAATAGGAAGTTAGGTTGGTTTTAGTGATGGTACATTAATGGAAAAATATCTGTATCGTCATGTCATTCCCATAATAGCCCATTAGATTGCCATATGCCTAAGACTGACCACCGAGCTACCGACAACTACAATAATAGATTGAAATCATATTTTTAATGTATAGGTCTCGCCAAACTTTTTGGCCGCTCCGAACTTCGCACAAGACGATGCGCATTTCACAAAATTCCTAATACAATACATTCTATTAATGACGACCTTGACTATGATTAGCGCTTGCGACTATATTCAGAGCGGTCATAAAGTTTGGCGAGATCTGTAGTTATTATTACCTGCAGACTCTAACGCGTAATCGACGAGTCCCGTTTTGTCAGCGTCGTATACCTCCAGCATACCGGCCACAATCTTCTTCACCGCTTCCGCATCGAAACCAGAGTCCACATGCCGCACCTCCACTTCCTTCACGTACTCTCGCACTTTCTCCACCAACAGCGCCATCTGTCGCCTCTCAAACGTTGACAAATACTCCTGAATCAACAGCCTTATTTTATCCTCATCCAAATCGGGTTTCCATGAACTGATCAATCTCTCGTGTATCTCTTGACTCATCGATTGCATCTGCTCCTTCGTCACGTAGTTCCCGTCAAAGTGCGCCTTCAATTTGGCCGCCAATGCTTCTGCGTTCTCATTGACGTTTAATATACTTATCAGGTTCTGCTGCAAATGTTTCAGAGAGTACTGTTCTATCTTGGCTTCTATATTATCGAGTTTGGCCAGTTTACTATCGAACACCCTGAGTTTTGAGTCGACATTGAGCGCCCAGTCTTCTAGAGCCGCCATCCTTCTTGAAAGATCCGGATCTTGTACTATCTCCACGGGTTTGTATGTGTCGACGACCACTTCTTCCCCGAGGGAGTATTTGGTCCGAGTAGTTATAGCCTGTAATTAAAAAAGGGTGGTTATTTGGGGCCTCAGAAGAGATCTCTGTCCTTCCCACATAGCGACCTATTGACAAAATTTTGAATTATATATTAACTGAACAGGGAAGGACAGAGTGGTATAGTTAAATTATAATACAAAGCGAACTCACCTAAAAGTGTAGCGTCCGACTGAGTGCGTCCACTTTCTTATAGGTGATGTTTAGACCTCTATCCTTCCCCGATAATCAGATAATACCAATTTACACTTTGCTACAGGGAAGAATTATGTGGGAATGGATAAGAGAAACAAGTTTTGCATACAAATATATAATTAAATCAAAATAACCCAGCACTTTGAACACAGAAAATCATTACATTTTAGTTAATTATAAATTACAATAAGTAATTATATTTTATAAGCACACAAGACTTTTTATAAACAAAACCATTTTAGCATCATTAGTTTTACACCTTATGCTTAGAAAATCGTTTGAAAAAGTTTATTTTGCTTTTAATAGTTGTTTCATTTTAATCTCTGGATGGGTACGGAAATTGCTTTACCACAAAATTTAAAAAAACTTTTATGTAGGTACCTGTTATAACTTCGAACAGATTGCTAGTAAAATTAAAACATCAGCTTTACATTACTGTTTTTTTAGCTTCTTGATAATTACCAAGATCTTACTGCTGAGGGTTCAAGCTTCAAGGTTCACAAAAAATAAATATAATTATATAAAATAAGATTACTTCACTAAAGCCAAAACCAGATTAAACATTGAAATTAAATAATAATATTATTATAACTTAAGAATAAAATTTGTAATACAGATTTAATATTAAGCAATAGACTGAGACCCAAATCGGGTGTTTAATATGTTTAAAAACTTTTTGGTAGTTAAAATATTGTTACTGGCCAATCATATTAAGATCTAAAATAATTTTATAACAAATGAAATGCAGAAAACAAAATTGTAACATCAGTCTTTGTAATAAAGAATTTTAATTAAACATTTTCGTAATATTTAACTACACTTCATGAAGGTACATGTTCGATTATTACTTTTTTTGCAATAAAAACACTTTATGACTAGGTGTTAGTCTTTTAATTATTAAATAAACAATTAGAATAAAGTTAAATTATGATTAGATAATTTGTACCATCTTGAAAACAAATTTAAGCTAGGAATTTCGCTGAGCTTAGGCGGCAGTTCTGTTATACACTGGTATAATATATTATGTACGTGCTCATTCCTAGCTTTTGTATAACTTATTATAATCTCATAATAATCCAATGTATGGCCACGTCATGTAATTAGGTACTTCGTTAGTAAACATCCAAAGATATGGATGATAGTTTAAAGCATTATAATATTTTTAAAAACTTAATGGTATTGTATGATATGGAATGAAATTATATTATTGAAAATTAAATTCGCGATAAATTATTAATATAATTTATGAATTGCACAAGTAATTGTAAGATAGGTATAGAAATAATAATTAGATAAAATCTCTGAAATTATTATAACTTAAAATTATATTACTTTTAAAATCGCTAACTTGATATAATGCAAGTAAAATAAATTATAATTTTTATCAATAATTATATAGAAAATCGCTGTTATAACAATAAATAATCTATACGTCCAGACGAAAATGTCATATTTGCTAAGTCACCTAGACTTTGTTTGTAAAATTATGAAGAGGTAAATATTAATCATTGTTAGCACTTAAGTTGAATAATCGTTTGTATACTTTTTTAAACAAATAATAAAATTACCATGTACCGGAAATTACTATTATCAAATCAAATAATTTATTTATAATAATAGAATCCATATTACATACTATTTAGATTTTTATCTCTTCACGGGACAGTTTATCGATACTTTTTTCACATTTATCTATCTACAGTCTGTTAGGCATATCCGGGAGACGGTTAACAAAACATTTTCTATTTTATCTCAATTTGCCACTGATTAATACAACTGATTAATATTTTCTTGTTAAAATTAAAACCTAAAACTATTAATGCTCCCACTGAGAAAAATATATAAATAATATGTTGACATTTCAACTTATAAATACTAGACATATTTATGCTTAAAATAAAATTAATACATTTAAGTACAATAGCTGCATTAAGAAATTAAAAACAAATCTATCCATCGGTCACCATCGGGAAATGATGGTGTTTGTGCAAATAATACATTTGTGTATTACATGTAGGACTCACAGAAATAGTGCGCAAAGAATTAATGATAGAACATACTTGTCCATAAATGCTTGTGTATTTCCGATCCACTTATTAAACAAGTGTACATATCTCGCCATACTTTATGGCCGCTCTGAATATAGTGAAAGTGCTTACTGCGCAGGTATAGTCAAGTACAAATGTATGAATTTTGTAAACTGCACATCGTCTTGTGCGAAGTTCGGAGCGGCCAAAAAGTTTGGCGAGACCTATACACTAACAACTTAAAGTATTTTTCAAAAACGATGTATTTACATTTCATGGTATTCACGTTTTATTTAATTTCTTAATGCATACCCAGTTACGCGTTCAATCATCCAATTATACCTCGCCAATACCTACACAGCTCTTCGAAGCAACTTTCCCCCACTACCTTCAAATATTCTGACGCATCTGACACTCGGTTCTGCACGATATCCTTGTACTCTCTGTACGTTTTGCTCACTTCAGGCAGATTCTCTCTAATGTCTGGCAAGGTTATATTCACTTCTGGTAACGTGATACTCGGTAAGATATTCAAATCGGTCAACGTGATGTTCGGTAGACTCGGTAGTGACAACTCGGGTAGTGCGATGGCGGTGAACTCCGACAGATCTACTTGGAAGTCGGTAAAGTTGGGCATGGCAAGGTGCTCCCAGTTTTCGTATGTATAGTGTGCTGAAAGGAAGTCTTATATTTACATGTCACCTAAAATAAATCAACATTAATGATGCACTTAAGATGTAATTTGCGAATTGGACCAATCGAGAATTACATCAATTGCGAATTGGACTAATCGCGAATTTTGAACCATGGCAAAAATTAACAATTTTGTTAATTTTACTGGATTAAAATATGGCAGATATAGGCACTGGGACAAGACATTACTGTTCGTTCTGGTTCAGCAACTCTAAAGGGATTTCTACCTAAGAAGATGAATTTGGAGCTTCCTACCAAATAATCAAATAGTACTTACATCCATAGCAAAATACTGGTAGAAGTAGAAGCAGCAGCCACGGCCACCAGCGTCTCCTCACCGCCTTCTCCTTATAGCTCGCTGTATACTTCGCGTTCTCACCCACGTGGTTTGATGTTATCTGGAATGAAACCATCGATTTATAGAAATCAGCAATCATGGATAAATGTGAATAACAAAACACGATACAGAAAAGTATGAGATTTCAGTTATAAAAGACTTAGGCCGTGTTCTCAACATTGTTCTTTACTTAAATTGAGTTAGAAAGGTATAGCGGTCTATACGGTAAATAGCAACATCCTTTTTTTAACTCTTTTTAAGTAAAGATCAATGCTTGAGTCTAGTTTTGGAATACGGACCTTAATATACTAACATCACACCATTAAACGACGTAATTTAATTAAAATTAAACGGTAATTTCACTAGGTACAGTCCCTGATCCCGAAACACAATAGTGCACAGCACTTTTATTTCACAGGACGATATCTGGCACTGCGGCGGGACCTACATAGACGACTCAGTACCGAGCCTACCACCAACAAGCCTAAATAGCTTAGATAAACAATAAATAAGATGCACAACCTCACTCAAAGTGTCCGCGGCAATAATCTAAGGCCTGTAGACCATTTACGGAGAGGCTCGTGCCCCTCGGTGGGAACGTTTAATGAGCTGATGATGATGATACATTTCACTATACGCGAAACTGTACTGGCGGGTATAGAATCTGGAACTCTTTGAAGTACCAATACACTTCTCAAGCATTACAATGGCCAAATAATTCGTCGTATGCACTATATCCTTACCGTTTCGGTGACCGTGGTAACGGTGGTTGCGACCACGGTTTTGATGACTGTATAGATCCAGTAAACGGTGCCACTGCAGCCGACGCTGCCCTCGACGCGATGCTTGCTGCAATTTGAGAAATATGACATTTGGTGTGAAAATTATCTATTATATGCCGGGTGGCCATCCAACCTGCAGGCCGATCGCGCTAAATTTGACAGATAGTCAGACGAAATTGAAACTTAACCTTATGGCAATACAATTCCGAAAATGTCAAATAATACAGGATCGGAAGGATATCGTAACTACCCCCATATTATAATCAAAACGTTTCGTTTTAAAATAACGCGACCGGCTTGCAGATAGACTAAGAAAAGTCAACTGCGTGGGATCGCGTGGGTTGTCGTCGCGCGTTGGTTATGGGAAGGCCTATTACCTGCAGTGGGACGATATAGGCTTATGATGACAATATTATTACCTTTAGCTGGTCTTCTGTCCGTGTAGGGATAGCGATGGGACGGCCCGACGACTCTTCTGTACGCGTTCGACGTGGCGGTGGTGATCGTGGTGACTATCGTGATCAACAACCTGGTTATCACCACCGCTGCTCCGCAATATGATAACCACCGTTGCCACGGAGATACGTGCCTTCGTCGTCAGAGCTGTCGATTTTCTGTAAAAACGACCAATTTATGTTTTGGACCAGAAATTTGTGGTATGCTTAATATTGATTATAGGGTCTGAGCGATCACTTTAGATTGCTGCTTGATCTGATTGGGTGGTAGTAGTAGGTGATAAGGTGGTAATCACGCTGGGAACATAATGTAGAAGTCACTTTTTTCACCTGAAAAAGACACGCTCTAGTCTGTCTTAGCTTCAACAGCTTACCGTATATAATTTCCTAGCTCTGAAAGTGGTTAAACTGTCCGCACTGGTGTTGGACCCCTGACAGCGGTGAGTACGTGTAGGTGAGTATTTGTATATTTGCTTTCATTGTTAGCTTATCGTATAACATTGCCTAGACTTGGAAGTCGACCAAGCCACCAGCTGGTCTACCTCGTCCGCACCGGTGTTGGGCCCCTGACAGAGGCAGCTGAGCTTTTGGATATTTGCTTCCATTTTTAACTTATCGTATAACGTTGCCTAGTCGTGAAAGTGGTCCAAGGTCCAACCGGTCGACCTTGTCCGCGCTGGTGATGGCCCTTTGAACGTGGAACTGCGACAGCGACCGACGCGACATATTCGGTCTTTCCACAGCGGGACTGCGTGAAGTGAGTCTGTGTATTTCCTTCAACTGTAGGTAAGCTTACTGTATAACGTTTCCTAGTGGTGGAAGTGGTCCAAGCTGCCAACCGGTCAACCTCGTCCGCGCTAGTGTTGGGCCCCTGCACGCGGAACTGCGACAGCGACCGACGCGACATATTCGGCACGGCCACCTGCCCGGGGGCCAGCTCCACGCGGTCCTTCGACAGCGGCGAGTATGTGTAGTCCGTTTTTGGGTATTTGCTGTAACAATAGAGTGGAGATTAGTGGGGGATATGATCGTAAACTAATAATTTGATGACGGTCATGGACTCGCTGGAGATAACTTGTCCCCATGAACAATAGATTTTCTATTTAAATTTCTTTTTTTTTTTCTAAATAAAATTTGACGTAATTGACCTCATTTTGGTAAATGACGAAAGTCTTTGAGCAATGCACCCTATGCGAACTAATATATGCAGATGAGAACATAAGACACTGACTGCAGACTTAGTTCACAAGTTTAAAGTTACTTAACTAGCAATGGAGTGAGTGATGCTTGGGGTGTCTTCAGGGATAAAATCAGAATTTTATTTGAAGTAATCAAACAACTTCAATTGCAACACAATAATCACGTTTGCTTATGCTTAGTAATAAAAATAGTAAACGCACTTTTACGAAAGTTTTCCTTATTTGCAGTATTAATTTAGGCAATGTATTTTGTAAAGTGCCTTATCACATGACGTGCATAGTTGTATATTTAATTATGCACATATTATTTTACATTGGAAACAACAAAAAAACACAGATGTTAAGTAAAAAGACAAAATACTTACTTGCCAGCTCTTACAAACTCAGTACATCTAATCCCTTCATACATGATGAAACATACACAATGATCGCCGAACACTTCGAAACTAACATTCAATTGTTAAACAACAATGTACTTTAATCTGCTAGTTTACGTAGATACTTTGTAATTTTACGAGGTCATTGTAATAGCCTAAAATTTCATTTCACATAACAGAAATTTTAATTAATACCAACTATCAGTAGAGAAGCAAAATATTATTTATTAGGAAACATAAAAAAATTACAGTCTAACAATAATGACAATGATTCCCAAAGTCCATAAAAGAGTAAAGCTACTTAAACCACCATTCATTATACAGGTAAAAGATAAACTGCCTAAATAGATAAACAGTAATAATTAAATTATTAATGACCTAAACATTCATTAGATGCTTTATAAAGATTTGCCTGCCAGTTAAGTTTAATTAAGTTTATATGCAATCGACTCCATGCACGGCCACCTAAGATGAAACCAAGCACACAGATAATGAAAAAATACGTCTACAAAACTGTCACAATAGTTATCGATGCGTCACCATAAAATACTGTCACTTGAAAAACTCCCGAGTATTATGTATGATTTTATATCGTCACAAATTGTGATGCCGCGCGTGCGACAATTCGCGGCGAGTTTGGCATTTGCATAGCACTGCAGTGCTGTTACAAATATAGCACAAATTTATTTATTGAGCCGCTCTAGTACTGGCACTGTTGTCCTTTTGGTGATCTCTCGGCTCTCTCTGTAACGTTGAATATGATAGAGAACTGAGATTTGCGTTTAAGTTACTATGGAATATGATTCTGGATTGCATACATAGAAACAGTAGGCTATGTGACTCATGTTATTTCATCTTGAATCCACTCTAACCCTTTGACTGCCAATGACGCCTTAAGGCATTAGGCACAATAGGTTTCCTATTGTGTCTGGGTTAAACTACAAAGTATTTGTTGTAATATAACGTTTGGAAAACCTAAATAAACATCTACTGACATACAAACAACCCAATATAAGCGATGAGCTTGTGCTAAATACATATACATTCTACATAGAAAAAGCCAATACAAACCGACTTGTTCAAGCACACCACAAATATGAACCTACTGTCCAAGGATCGAACCCGGAGCCCTTGCTGTTATAGCGGCCGTCTAAACCATATCACCACATAGGTTGTCAAAATACAATTATAAGATTATTTTTTGTTATTGATATATAATTACAATATAATTTTATTTCTAAAAATATGAACACAAATGTAATAAATATTAGCACTTGTTTTGAGGTCATATCGAACGAGCAACAGCGGTGTAGATCATTTGAAGAACTCTTTAAATAAATTATTACAAACACACAGCATTTTGTTCTCAGAAATGAAACGAACGTTAATTAATTACGTTGTCCTTGTTATCAATAATATGAAATAGCAAGTAACAATACAAAATATATATTATGTAGTTTTATGTACAATACGAATACAATATACATTGAATTGCTTATATCAGCAATAACAATTTTTGGTTTACTGTTCTCATGGGTGATAATCAAAACAGGAAGTAACTTTAATTGATAACGTAAAGGCGCTAGGCCTTTACGACATTAGCAAGCAGGCACTCCTAAGTGCATTTAATTGCCCAAGGTAGTCATAGAGAAATAAATGCGCTCAGACAGCTTTTCGAAATTCAATAAAGAATAATCGACTTTTTAAATATTGCTCTGTAAATAATTTTCTTCAACTGATCTTGTTTTTCAATTACATGATCTCACAAATAAGAACGTTCGAATAATTAAACTTGTTATCTACGTACCGAATTAAAAAGGTTATCACTTACCTTATTGTAAAAACTTCTTCCACCGTTTCGACGTTCATATACCGTTAATAAATTATCCATAATTATAATCAAAACAATAAATACAAATTAAACAATTCAATTAAATAGCATGCGCGATAATCAAACTTAAAATTAAACACAAATTAATAAATTAAACACGTAAGTACTACTCCAGCCGGCTGGCAACTGACACTTTTGAATACAAACGTTTAGAAGTCAGTATAATCAATCTACCCGCGGTAAAAAAAAAGTTTTGATAACAGCTGACTGCTATATTTACAAAAAATGTGTTCAAATTTTCCATGTAAAAAATGACGAGTTTATTATCAACCTAGGTTACTAGGTATCAAAAACCAGACTAAGTTCGTGAATGTGCGCGAGCGCATAATAATTAAGGAAACCTCCATTTACATAAATAGTTCGTAAGTGGTGCCGTATGTTGACAGCAGTGAATGTAAGCGGTATTTGTTATGTTTAGCGGTCAACAAGCTATATTAAATAATTAAACAATATCATGCTTCGAATTCTTATAAACATTGGACCGTGTGGTAGCTTAAGTCCTAAAGTCCCCTAGTTATACTATGTGGGAAGGTCTGCGCCTTCCGGTGCGACGTTTTACGCTACTTGATCTATTGACTTAACCGCCACAAGTTTAAAGTTTCTATTACAATCCATCAGATTAGTTAATAGACCAATAGTAATTTTACTGCCTATTTGTATGAATCAATCAACACAAAGAACATGACCTCATCACTGCCAGTTTCATTTCAATTAACGAAAAAACGCCGAGAGTAACTAGAATTTACGATGCTGTAAACATTGGAGATTAAGGATTGAGAGATATAATTACACTTGGCAGTCATTTTATGAATGCATTATTGAAGAATTAACTTCAAAGAAATAAAATTATGACTTTAATTTACAGAACAATTTATTGTCGTCTTCAAGGCAAGAGTGAATAAGCTGTTTCTAGGCAGGCATGATCCATCCTCGGCCGCATCATCACTTACCATCAGTTGAGATGGCGGTCTAAAGTCTGCATTTAGAGGATAAAAAATACTATATGAGTACCTACAAACTATATGTGATTTTGATTCGTATTGCTAGCTTAAATATCCAGCATTAGCAAGCTTCTGGCTACACCTAATTGTAACTGTTATTTGAACACAACGGTGAAATATTTAATTAGAACATTACGGAACGTTGGTCACATACAAATATTTATGACTCTTATTTATAAAGTACAAATGGATAAAAATAAGTTTGACGTTATCTTATGGCGGGCATCAAAAGCAATGTTTTTTAATAGATAATCTTAATGACTATGGTTTTCAAACGAGTTTAAGCGTTTTAAAAATACACCCTTGTCATTTCTGTGATAATATTTATAAGTTTTCACGTCTAGCATAAGCTTTCGAGCAACTAATACACAAGTTAAAAGTAGATGGGTGGCGGCTAGATGTGGAAATCTAAAGACCTGCCTAGCAGACTGCGATAGGTTGAAGGGTGAGAATTCCTGTTTCATTTAGATATCGTCCCGTGAAATAAGAGTGCTATGCACTAGTGTTTCGGGATTAGGGCACTGTAGCTAGTGGAATTACCGGGTATAACAGAGCTAACATGTATTGTCTCGGGTGACAGGCGCAGTGCGGCATTGATGGTGAATAATAACTGTTTATCAGTTGTTGGTCTACTTCAATGCGGCTGTCATGGTCAGGCTTATCACTTACCATCAGGTGAGCGTCCTGACCGTCCTGTTCAATTCGTAACCTAAAAAAACTTGTGTACACCATCAGATTAAGCTGTATCGCGGGCCTGATGTGTTTTACTTGTGTACGCTGCAAATTGTAATCACTCACTTCCAATACTCGCCGGCCATCTTGTAAAGTCGGTAAGGCAGGTGGTCGGCGCTCGGGTCCCTGTCAAGCAGCGCGCTCGTGTCAGCCAACGCTTGCTCGGCGAACGAGCTGTCTGTAGAACAAGCGCTGTATGCCGGGCTGCCGTACCGGTACCTGCAATGAAACGCCCGATATAACATCATCATTACAGCCCAATATGTCCACTACTGAATTTACCCAATCATCGTTCTCTGTTGAACAGATCCCTCTTTATTAACCCTCCGGAGCGGTAATACCCAAAAAATAATACAAATAATAAAAAATATATATAGAAAAGTGAAAAAAAAACAAGGTCCACCATAAAAATGAAAATATCATTACTTTTTTTGTATTGCAGGCGTGAGACAAACAAATGACACAATATTTATTTCAATAATTACACTACATATACTATCTACTATTAAGATACATTTATATAGTAAAACTCAAAAGGGTACCTAAGATTTTTTGTGAAAGATCTATTCAACGTTACCCTGATAGGATTGAAAATAATTTTTTTTTTTAAATTTACGAAATGGCATTCATAATCCGCCATTTGATTTTGTATACTTATTTACCCAGTGACACGCGTCTATGAAGTAAAATCTGACGACACCTCATGTATCCTAAATGTTATTTATATTTATAAAGATTGTCTATTATATCCACATTTCCGGCATTGTTGGTATATTCTTATCAAGTTAGTTTTATCTTATAAAGAGGGAGCAAAGTACTAAAGGACCACCTAGGGTAATTGTTTGCACATCAAGATGCCCAGTATAAGCTAAGTTAACTAAAGCATACCTGCGGCAAACTTGTGACGAAAATAAATTTCATCTTGATGACGGATTTTGTAGGGATTAAATAGTGAATTCATGACGTAAATTTAAACTTTGAGTTTTCACTTCAACATTGTATGTATCACGGTGTTAGATTTCTAAAACGGATCCCTAAAATAAAAGTTATTTTGAAATATGTTTATGGAAACATACATATATATGCTATAAGGAACAAATAAATTGAGGTGATCAATTGGAAATCGCATGTCGAAACGACTATTTTAAAATATTCAACATCTAGTCCCTTTAACAAGTTTGCGGTAATTTATGATTCAATATCAAAATGTTTAAGTTTTAAGAAATGTTTCTGGTTATTCAATCCAGTCAGTGACTATGGTAAGCAAGATTATAGTAAGGTCATTTTAAATCATAGTGTAATCATCTAAGTAGGTTTATTGATGCAAATTTAAGTTAAGCAATCCTAAAACTAATACTGTAATAATCTTTGAATTTGTATCTGAGAAGTCGATTCAATAACACCCTTATTCGCCTTAAGTCAACAGACACAATAAACAATCGCTTGAAGGTTATCTCGAGAAAAACAGTAGAAGTCTATTGTTTTGTTGTTAGGTACTGTTAATTATAAGTAATTGATTACCTAAATAATTTGTATCTGATTTCATAGGGGTTTAAAAGTTGAAGGGTGAAAGTTACAAACATTGTTAATAACTTTATAACTAAACTTTGTTTTGTATTTATTTCTGAATTATAAAATTTTAGGCACTAGCTCTTTTAATTTTAACGAGTGCTTAATAATTATTAAAAAAGAACTAATACTAATTAATTAATATTTTTTACTATTTTCCAGATAACAAGGATCTTAGTGTCACATACGTAGTTATGGAGTCATCAACGATATACTGCATCAAACCACCTAGCTTCTATAAATAAACTCAATGATAAGTGGGTTTCACATTTTATATGTAAAAGAGTCAACTGATCGCTCGAATTGAGTGTAAACAAGTTTCTACTACGCATATCTATTTTTTAAACTAATGCCTTCGTTAAAAATCAGCATTTATAAAATAAATGCTGATTTTTAACGAAGGCATTTCATCACTTTGGGATTGAGGTAATTTAGACAAAGTGATGATCAGCAAAATAAATACTTTTTGTATAACATGTACATCGTATTTTTAACAATTATGTACCTGCAATGTCTTAATGATTTCCGATATTTAGTTTAGTTAGAGGAATTAGGCAACTGCTACGCGTACCATAAAAAAAATGTATAGATGTTTGTCAATTTATATAACGTGTAACCTTACAAAGGCGTTCGCCGATACTCCAGCGGTAATCAATAACAAATTGTCACAAGTATTAGCATTACAATTTGTATTCAATTGTTAATTGCGAAAAAAATATTCCAAGGTCAAGTACCGTCTGAATGTAGTCCTTAGATTTCAGGAAGCGGGGAATCTTAATACATAATTTTGAAATGTTTTGACGGGACATTATTATTGTATTAATGAACTGCCGGGTTTTTTCTGCTCACCCTATCAGGGGCAAACTGAAGCGATCTAGGTTAGGTAGCTTGCCCAGAAAAAGTGTTTCACTAATATCTTGATATTCAAGATATTAGTTAGGTTTCTAAAGTAACTTAAAATAAACGTAGTGATTATGATCTAATCCGCTAGAAAACTGTCGCGAAGCCATGGTTTGTGAGGACAGTTAACTCTGGTGCGTCTTCAACCATATATAAAATGAAAATTTTAAACCCTACAACAGGGAAGGGGTTAAATTAATTGATATCGGATAAATTAGTCAAGTTTCTTGGACAGGTGCCCTCTAGAATATTATTTTTTCTTATTTTAATAGCAGCAACTTTTGGAACGGAACACCGACCATTCTTATCCATTGTTATTGCTAACAGTACCTTTCGTTAATATCATAGCTACACCTACTAGACGCGTCAACATCGACGCAGGAAACAATATTTTAAAATTTTGCTTGCATGTTATTTATTTACGTCACCAGACATTTCGTAAATACGCACCATTGAAAAAACTGGACGCACGCCAACTGTGCAACTGTGTTAGTTTTGTAACAGTCCGTATGTCGACGCTGCCCAGCTTTGGTATATGATGCCAAAGTTTAGTTTATCAATACAAAGCGCTTTCTCAAGATTCGAACGAATGCAAGCAACTTAGCCTGGCCTATTCTTTTCACAATTATAGTTAGGTGTTCTAGTACGACGTCTAGGAGGACGCACAATTACTCAGATAAAATCTTTTTATTTTCTTTTTATGTTACGTTCAGCACGCTCGATCAAGCGAAGGAGACCAACAACGGCAACAACTGATAGACAGTTATTATTCTCCATCAATGCCACGCTGCGCCCGTCACCCGAGACAACAGATGTTAGGTATGTTATACCCGGTAATTTCACTAGCTACAGTGCCCTCATCCCGAAACACAACAGTGCATAATACTACTGTTTCACGGGACGATATCTGGCACTGCGGTGGTACCATAGACGACTCAGTACCGACCATTCGTGCGAAACATGGTTCTACGGCTTTTCATCAACATTTCCTCAGTAACTTACCGGTCGCGCGTCACATTCTGGGTGGTGATCGGGCTGAGGGTGACGTCGGCGAGGGTGCGGTACCCCTGCGAGCTAGTCGACACGCGCTCATACTGGCTGTTGATCTCGTTCTGTGGGCAAAATATGAAACATTTTTACTAAATATTTTTTTAATACATATTATAAGTAATTCGAAATACGTATTTTGCAGTCAGAAAAACTATAATTTAGTAACTGAATTGTTTTTTACCCGACTGCCGCAGGAGTTTTCTTGTATTTACTTTCTTCAGATTTTTATGTGCCTTATCACCCTAAACGGGTAGGCTCGTGCCTATCGGTGGGTACGTTCAATGAGTCGATGATGATGATTACGTCAATTTCGTGCAGGGCATATGCCGCACAGCATAGTGTACGGCGTCCCCGTTACACAAACTCGTAATTAGTATTAATTATTGATACGTTGTTTTTATTATTAAGAACACGACGAAGGCATTTGGATCAAAAGGCTTTGAATGATAGTCAGATAGCCAAGTTAATACGATGTTAATATAACCTCCAACAGTGTTAAAAAATGACAAGTACACCAACGTTTTAATTCTAATATTTTAAGATTTAGCAAATATATAAGAAGACAAAAGCCTTTACAAAGTCATGTACTGTCAATCTCTGTAATCTATGGGTTAATGCTACAATAATAACAGGTGAATCCTTTTATCAAGTTCAAATTATATTATCTGTGCTTTAATGCTTTCGCGGATTGTTCATAGCTTTTATTCGCCGATTAGTCTTTGTAATTTTGTTATTGAAGTAAAACATTACGTACGTTTTGCCTATGGAGTACGGTTACATAAAAACTATCATAAAAAAATTACCACCGTCCTAGATAATGCGTAATTATTACGCATGGTGTACAATGAACAAGTACAATGCGTTAAGATTAGAGCGAGGTCGAATCCGAGTCTTGGATCACAAAATATTTCGCAACTGCGTGCAGAGTAAATGACAAAGACTTGGTGGTTTAATATAAGTAAATGTATTTCAATTACCTGCCTATTACTAGGCGAAAGGCTTGATTAGCATGTTTAGTTCACATTCCTTGCACAGGTAATTCACTGTTAAAAGTATTCAATGAACATGCAATGGCAATTTTTTATGGGTAGTTTTAGGTTTATCCTTAGCTATCGTCTTTTATTTCTTTATTTAAAAGACTTCATGGAAAGACATAAAAAAATACGTTTATATGGTTGCATTGAATATGAAAAAACGAATGTAGGATTCACAGTATTTCGACTTATTTCATATCTACGAGTATAGTAAAACCATTAAACAGGCAACGTGCAAAACGTGGAGTACCTCTTAAAAAGGTTATTAGAATCACAATGTATTTATGAGAACCCTGTNAATATGTATTGATATGAAATATATTTATTTTGATTTTTTGTTTATTATTATATTATTTAAGTTTGTCATCAGTTGTTACACCATTACTGGCACTTATAGAACTAGTAAATAACAATTCCCACTAAATGCACAATTCACAAAAGACAAACACAACATGCACATCTGAACTATACTATATTCATCATCATCATCAGCTCATTAAACGTCCCCATCGAGGGGCACGAGCTTACCCGTGTAGGGTGATTAGGCCTTAGTCGTCCACGCGGGCCCAGTGCGGATTGGACGACTTCACGCACAACCTTCGAATTTCTTCCCAGGCGTGCATGAAGGTTTCCTCACGATGTTTTCCTTCACCGTAAGAGCGTCGGATAACGTACATATATTTTCGAAAAATTGAAAACACATTGGTACGTGTTGTGATTTGAACCACACCCTTCCAGTAGGAAGGCGACAGTTCACACCATTGAGCCACCTATACTATATTATTTCATATATATTATTTTAAGCTCCGTGTCTACAACACCGATACCGACCGTGCGCCTACTCATCCGGGCTCACTGAAATTCGGCGTCAGAGTCCGCTCATAGGGGGCCCTGGCTTATACTGAGTGAGTCCGTTCAGTCTAAACGTAGCACGCAACATATTTGTTAATCATAAGTTTGTAGTAAAATTGTATATACATAGTCCATTTCTCACATTAATTAGTTGTAATATGCGATGTTTAGATTTAATAAATGCCTTCTTTCTTTCTTTCTAACTAGGTATTGATTCTCGGTGAATTAGATATCAATACCGATATTACATTTATTAAGCTTTTGATTTGAATTTACTTGTTATTTGAGCGCGAATAAACAAGCGGTTTTGTCTCCAACAACTGTATTTCCCAACAGTTTCGGAGCAGGTTTCCTTGCTGTAAACTATTTAGCGCAATAAACGTCGTGTGTCAGGTGGCTCCCATAAATCTTCCTCGCCGCGGCGGCATGAATCACCCGCGTGCCCGACTGCCTCCCACTCGGTGATGCCCGTGGAAGATGACATTTGTACCGTTTCTATCAATTGCACTGTTTTTATTTTGGATGTGTGAGATGAAATTTGTGCCGTGTCTTTCTGATTATGCTTGTTTTAGATGTGTGAGAATTATTAATGAAATCGATTAGATTACTAATAATGCTTATTACTATCTTTAGAGTTACTGAACTTATGTATTTCACCCGTGGGGTGTATTGTAAGAACTTGATTAATAGGTACACAGTTTTCGGTTCAAGATTGAAAATTTGCCTGAACATGTTCACTTGTATTGATCTTGGTGAGGTTTAAAATAAGTTGTTACTAATTCCTTACATCATCATCAGCTCATTCATCGTCCCCACCGACGGGCACGAGCCTACCCGTATAGGGTGATTAGGCCTTAGTCGTCCACGCGGGCCCAGTGCGGATTGGACGACTTCACACACAACCTTCGAATCTTTTCGCAGGCGTGCATGAAGGTTTCCTCACGATGTTTTCCTTCACCGTAAAAGCGTTGGATAACGTACACATTGGTATGTGTCGGGATTTGAACCTCAGCGCTCCCGGTAGGAAGGCGACAGTCCACACCACTGAGCCACCGACGCTCCTTACATTAGGTAATACAGTTTAATTACATCTAGATGCATAAACCTTGTAAAAATACTGCTCTATGAACTAACTAAGGCTTTTGAACTAAAGGCGGTCGTTAAGTAAACAATCAGCTTTTTCTTTGTTCACACGCTTACCAGAAAGTGTTGGTTTCAAACAATAAATCAATCGAACTTAAACTTTATTATTGATTTGATATACATAAATAATAAAATTGTTGAAACTTGCTCAAAAATTTTCATTATTCAAAACTAGACTTTCCTCTGAAAATAACAAGGCTCACAATGCAAAACGCCCTGTGTAATTATCAGAACTGCACTCGAAACTGAGCCGTTGAGGGCCGGCCCAGTAAATCGTGGCTATGACGTCGTTAGCACGTCGTGACGTCATATCTCTGTAATGGATGCCCGACGTACGTGGACTGGTTGTGATACTGGGGCCGAAGGGAAACGTGGCTCGCATCCAGCTTGAGAGGAAGCGATAAAGCTTCACTGAAAATTATGGAAGTCTTCCAAAATGTTCGCTGTTTTATTCATTTTAGAGTGAACTTTTACTGAGAAAATACCATACAATGTTTTAAAATGTTTTAAAATTGTTTTTTTTAATATACTCTTCTTTTTTTATATTCTAATATAATAAATTAAAAACACATGCGATCACATCAACGGAAAAACAGGAGTAAAAGGCAGTCGCCGTGGCCGAAATCAGTTGAGAATTCATCATCATCATCAATATAATAAATAAATATAATTCTAGTCTATTTTAGTGTGTTTTTCTCTTTGTATTATTGCAATTACAGCTTTTATTGAGGATGAAGCTTTTATAAAGGAACTAAACAATTGGTAAACATGTTATATACTGAAAGCACTAAAATAATACACATTCATATAAATAAATTAAATAAAATATTATTGTACCGAACCAGATCTTTGGTATTAAAGCTAACCAACCATACATTTAGCCCAGGTTGTACAAAATGATCCAGATTTATCCATTTTTAAACGCAATCGGAAAAAAGAAAGTAAAAACCAATTCGATTCAGTGCATTTCAGACTTTCCGCCGCAAAAGTTAACGATTCCAACCCAAGTGGTTTTAGAACATTGTCCACGAAATGTTACAATTGAAACTACGTACGAAACTCGGAGCCGTTGCGGCTGGCCCACTAAATCCTGGCTGTGACGTCAGCACATCGTGACGTCATCTTTGTGTCAAATGGCTGTGACGTATGTGCACTGGTTTTGTCGACCAGTGGTGAAAACAGACGAATGATGTATTGACTACTTTTGGGTTAGAGAGATAGGTATTTTTTATATTTATCTCGCTCACCTGATGGTAAGTGATACGCCTGACCAAGAGAGAGCAGTATTGAAGAAAAACAGTCACTAAGTAAATTGACTTATTGAATTATTTGTCAACACCACACGACGACTGATGTTAGACTGCCTCTTATACTTGGTAATTTTACTAGCTACAGTGCCCTCATACCGAAACACAAAAGTGCATAACACTCCTATTTCTCGGGCCGATACCTGACACTGCAGTGGTACCTACGTAGACGACCGAGTGTACCACTAAAACTCAACTCTTAGGCCCGCCATTTAAAACGAGACTTAAACATTGATCCTTACTTATAAAGAGTAAGAAAGGGATGACGCTATTTTTCGTGTATAGCGCTATCCCGTTCTTACTCAATTTAAGTGAAGAACTAAGTTGAGTCTCGTCTTTGAGCAAAACTTCCTACCCATGCTAACATACAAGCTGAGACATGGACACTGACTGCGGGATTGTTTCACAAGTTCAAAGTCATTCAACGCGCATTGGAGCGAGCAAAGCTCGGGTCTCTCTTAGGAATAAGATCATAAATTATGTAATCCGTTAGAGAACTAAAGTTACCGACATAGCCCACCGGATCAGCAAGTTGAAGTAGCAGTGGGCTGGTCACGTATGTCGCAGAACCGATGGCCGTTGGAGCAGACGAGTTTTGGAGTGGAGACCGCGTCTTGGCAAGCATAGAGTAGAACGCCCTCTGTCACTTCGGCCCGATGGACCGACGACTTGCTGGGGGAGGTTGGATGAGGAAAGTGGAGGACCGGGATATCTGGTGCAAAATGAGGGAGAACTATGTCCAGCAGTGGACTGCGATAGGTTGAAGAGAGAGTCTCGTACGGGCCTAAGACCACGAGATCATGAAGGCAGTAAATAAAGTAATGCGTGTGTAATAAAATTGTTACAATCAGTTTATATCAGAATGCGTGTAGACTAATTTCCTATAGTACGTACGCTCCAAGCGTTAATACCATTAAAACTTAGCTAGGTACTACCATAAAATTAACTTCACGTAGCAGCAAGTTTGAAAGCCCATTTGTACTATTAAACAGCTTTGACTTCAGTTAATTTCGTTTCTTATACGACTCGAATCGCGAATAACTACTTGGAATATTTTAACATTATACGAACACATTATTCTTAACGCAGAACTAATTAAGCTAAAGCGAAATAGTGCTGAGACTAATTACAGATAAATCCAGTCTTTAATTAACGCCAAATTGCTCGGGACGTTGGCACTCTTACAGTGGGAGAAGTCGGTTAGCTTGAATAATTAACGTTTACCTGGCTGATCTAAAAATCAGGATAATATGCGGGCTAGTACTAAGTCATTAAAACAATCGGTAACAGTAATGATTTCTATATAATATTTTTTAACTTTTTTCTTCTTAAGTTGTACCTATACCCGGGATCGATCACGAAACCCATGGTGTAATACTTTTTTATGTAATTAGGGGCCAATGAGCTGATAAATCAACTGGTAGAAAGTGAATACTGCAGCCCATGGATATTTGCAACACCAAAGGAGCTACAAGATGTGGTGCGGCCTTAATAGTCGACTTATCGACCATTCGACCACAATTGTCAACCATTTAGCAATATGCACAAAAATGTAAAATACTGTTGTGTTGTAATAAAGTAGCTCCAACAGGTGGCTCACTCTAGCGGTAATAAGAGCAAACTGCGGACAATGGGTTTGTAAATTGTGATGGTATCTAACGCGGATTGGGCATGGGAGCAGGTTGATATACAGTAGTTAATATCTTTATTTTGGGGTTTATATTCTTATGTGTTTGGTATATTCATGTTCCTTTGTTGATTGTATTTTGTGGTTTACAATATTGATCCATCCATTCCGTTCTTTGAAATAATTTGAGATTTACTTCATCATCTTCATGTGAGCATAGTCACTGCTAAACAAAATATCTAAGAACATCAATGAATTTTCACTAAAACTGATGCCCAGCAGTTAACAGTTCATTGAACCTAGTTATAATTTGAAGATATTTATGTATTTCTTCATCGACATCAATTGTCATTGTTGATTCTTACATTGACAGTTTTTTTTTGTAATAATTAGAAAATATATGGAGATATAGAATACTCGACTTATACAGCGAAACAACTCTTGGTAAAATAAAATAATTATTAAAAGAAGAAAACACGTCTGCCATTTACAATAGTGAAAGAGAAGAGAAAAAACATAAAACAATCAATTAATACTATTCTTTTTACATTTGACAAGTTCTTGTAGAAAAGAGGTTGCATATTTACCATACAGCCGCCCCATTGAAATAACATTATTTCAATAAGCAATAAAAATAAAATAATCAAACTAAAATACTTAATACCTTTAGAAATAATATGTAAAACTTTTACAATATTATGTAACTAAATATTCTTTAACATTTCTTTATTAATTAGTCAAAAGCACTAAAATTATTTATAAGCATTACGCATTGCTTAGAATTGAAAAAGAACCTATATTATTATTGTAAACAATCGTTATAATAATAAAACCGTAACTAAAATGGCAATTAGTTTACATTTATATGGGGCGGTCAATAATTTTATACAATAACATGACATGAAACTCTAAACAATTAAACATAACTATACCTATACTTATATAAAAAATAAATCTTAAAAGTAAAAAAGCATGCCAGCTTGCACCACGGAATTTACATTTATACAAAACCAGATGAGGCAGGCAGAGAACCGTTAAAAACAATCCTAAGCCTATGATTACAAGAAATACACTTAAGTACAGTACGATGTGGTCTAAAATAGTAAATTATAGCATTCTTGTTACCATGTAAGAAAACAACATGATGTAACTTATTGAATGGGAATTTTAATTTAAGCATAACCTGGGTGTTATCTGAAAATTGTATATAATAATCATATACGTACATCCCATAGTAATTGCTTCTTACAAAAACGGAATAAAACTGTTCATAAGATTTGTCAGAATATAACTTAAATCTATTTACATTATAAAGGACAGACAAATACCATGGACTATTTAAGCATGTAGCATGTTGGCCTTCTAGAGACAATTCGCCACATTCTATCCAGCTGAATGCAGTGTTTATAAATGTAGGCATATTAGAACCTTTTTCTAATTTACCATCCCTAATACACTTTGCAAAGCACGAAACACCAAGTATCATATTGCTCTCCTTTGAGA
Source organism: Leucinodes orbonalis (assembly GCA_019425675.1). Classification (NCBI taxonomy): domain Eukaryota; kingdom Metazoa; phylum Arthropoda; class Insecta; order Lepidoptera; family Crambidae; genus Leucinodes; species Leucinodes orbonalis. Next base: position 26,822 of record PQWD01004953.1, on the reverse strand, counting down.
CGTTGAAATCAGGGTCGACTAAAGGCACATGAATAAGAGATGGTAAAATCTTTTTGGATACAATTACAGGGGGGTCACATACTTGTACCACAGCCGCATTACATGACTGCGAATCAAGATGTAATAAGTCATCACTTTGTTTTATAGTCTTGGCATTAGCTACTACTTCTTCACGACATGACACGTCTAATGCGTGGCAGCGCTTGTTGAAACTTGCATTACTCACTTCTGAAGCTGAAGAAAGCCTTAAGGCTGTACTCTGCTCACGTATTCGAATACGAAGCTTGTAACACTTAGATTCCACTAACATGCCCTCAGCGCTCTCAGTGAAATCTAAAGATTCTAAGTTCATGTTTACATCCTCTAGTTCTGAGAGAAGGGTACGTAGCCTTTTGTCAGCAATATCTAGGGCGGCGGAAGATGTAACATTGGTGATGTCCCCAAGCTCATTCTCCACAAGCGTAATTTGGCCTTTGATACATCTCCTTTTCTCTATAAATGTTTGCTTTACCTGAGAAACATCGCTTGTGGCGTCGTCGAAATTCTCTCCTGATTGCGCCATTCCGTTAAAATATTATTAACTCTTCCGAAGGCTCGAAGGACCATAGAAAATATGTGGAGATAAAGAATACTCGACTTCTACAGCGAAACAACTCTTGGTAAAATAAAATAATATATTAAAAGAAGAAAACACGTCTGCCATTTACAATAGTGAAAGAGAAGAGAAAAAACATAAAACAATCAAATAATACTATTCTTTTTACATTTGACAAGTTCTTGTAGAAAAGAGGTTGCATATTTACCAATAATAATAATTGCATGTTCGCATGCTAGTTAAATGTGTGATTTTCTCAACCTCTCATCTATGTTAAGAACCACATTTGTCACTAACAAACTACTCTGTTTCCAAGATAGGTTAGGTATCCAATCAAACGAAAGTCGGAAGTTGCAGCCCTATCTCCACATAGCACGTACTCGTTGAATACATCGAGTACCGGCTTCCAAAACGGGTGACCGTATTGTCCGCGGATACCTTCGAGATACGCATGCTTGGACGGAGAATGGTATTTGTATACAATACTGGTCTACTAGCCCGAGATGGCAGCCGATAGAACCGTTTGAGATACTAGGTGGCCGAATCGTTTGCAGTGTGTTTGTTTACTGATCCAAATACTGTACAAATACGTATAAAACATAGAAGTTGAAGATCTGAAAACCGTCTGCTTTTTTAAGACTACGAACACTTTTTCTGGCTCAATTCAAAGTGGAATAGGTGGAAAGTATTAATTGTAAAGTAACGACTCCTGAACGAACTGTGTTTTGGGATGAGGGCACTGTAGCTAGTGAAATTACCGGGTATAAGAGACCTAACATCTGTTGTCTCTAGTGTTGGGCGCAGTGCGGCATTGATGGAGAATAATAACTGACCATCAGTTGTTGGTCTCCTTCAATGGCGCTCTGTAATGGTCAGGCGTATCACTTAACATCAGCTGAGCGTCCTCACCTTACCGTACTGTTCACTTCGTATCATAAAAAAATACAAAAAAAACATACCTTTGCATGACTTCATTGAAATCGTTAGCGCCTTAAAGGCAGCAACACAAAGCGAACACCTTAATGTTTTAATTAGAACATGTTTAATCTCGCTATTAAAGACCCACGCATTTTTTTCATCCCGCCACTTGTTACTTCCCACGCGATGAATCTGCATATCGGTTGAAGTGTAAAAGATGATAACTTGAATTTGTGAAATTTGTTTCTATTGGCGAGTTTACTGGCGGCATAAATCAACACTATTGTGTGTGAGGACGTTTCCAGATTAGGGCTCATCAATAAATAAATATCCACTGACATTTAAACAGTGCCATCTAGCCCCAAACTAAGCATTAGCCAGTGATATGAATACTACACAACAAAAGTTTTTAGTTTTAATGTAAGCTTTTTGGTTTTTGCCAAGAAATCTCCTTTATTCTGCCTTTGGAATTCTAATCTATTTTAAATTTTAAAATGTTCTCTAGTATACCCCTAGTCAAATAAATATATTATTATTTAAATTTAAAAACTTTACTTATGCTCTTATTGACTCAAACCCCATGTACATATCCGTTCGCGCTCTTAGCATAAACAAGCCCAACACAGTCATTATGCAGCCGGGCTGTTGCATACGCCGAGTGCATTATCAAAATATCGCGGGTGCAGACCGCCACTTGTGGGTCATTACAGCACGCAATGCATTTGCAAGATGTCGGTTGTCTTCCAAACAATTGTTTTTTATGTCATGAGTGAACAGGACAGTTAGTGCGATCACCTGGTGGTACGCCTTACCATGAGAGATGCACTCTTGAAGGAAATTAATTACCGTAAATAGTTATTATTTTTCGTCAACACTGTCCAGCGCCCGTCACTCGAGATGGCCATGTTAGGTCTCTTACACTCAGTATTTTTACTAGATAAAGTGCATCCCAAACACGGAAATACAAAACACTCCTATTTCACAGAAGATATCTGGCACTGTGGTGGTACTTATTTAGACGACTCAGTTCTGATTTTTTAAAAAGGAATTTTATTTTAAATGTTCGTTAATGATTTTATCAGAAATTATAATATTCGTCAGAAAGCTAGAGTAAACAACATACTCTCCGGATCAGCAAGTTAAAGTGGCAGTGGGCCGGTCAAGTGTCTCGCAGAACCGATGGCCGTTGGAGCAGACGAGTTCTGTAGTGAAGACCGCGTCTTGACAAGCGTAGCGTAGGACGCCCTCCGTCCCGAGGGACTGACGACGTGTAAAAGGTCGCTGTTGGAGGCTGGATAAGAAAAGCGGAGGACCGGGATTACTGGCGCAGAATATGCAAGACCCATTTTCGAAAGTGGAAAGGTTGAAGAGGATGTAGTCATTAGGTAACACTCAATGATATTCTGTATATATAAAGGTAAATACGCCACCCGTGCCTCAAAAATGAACCGCCAAAGAGAATACAGTTTGTAGGCTTTTGTTTAGGTAAATGTACGCTCATTCTAAATATGTGGATGTGTGCTATCGCTGCATTCGGAACACTTTTTTCGATTGTTTTGTGAGCATATCACGAATCTATACTTTTTCCATCATTGGTAACACTTCGATAGAAAAATACAATTATCGTATAATAGGTGACGTTAGAGACTTGGATACTATATGGTACATACAACAACAAGTGGAGATTCGACAGTGTTTAAAATAAAACACCTTCAAATGTACCTCAAAAAAGGTAAAAGGATCAAAATAATAAGAAACATTGAAATCAAAAAAGGTTAGCCATGCCATGAATAGTAATGAGTTCAGTCAAACAAATTCAGTCAACAACCAAAGTACACTCGTGAGTAATTAATAAAATTGACGATACTTTTCGGAAGATTATCATCGACCAAAATCTGCGTCAGCGCTTTTTTTTTTTTTTTTTTTTTTTTTTTTTTTTTTCGAACTGACTACTGCTGTTGGCCGCAGATGGCCTTTAGCTTCACCGGGCAAGTGGCGAGCGCAGATGGCTCTCAGATTAGGCGGTAAGCGGTCGCGATCCCATCTGCGGTAATTGCTGTCTGTACACTTATCGTGGACGCTCCCAATCCGATCGCACGGTATATGTTAATATCGCGGATTTTTTGTTATTTCACGCACCGATGCGTGCGATCATTTTTGTTGCTCTGCGCTAACGTTTATCATCATCATCTCATTAGCCGTCCCCTCCGACGGGGCACGAGCCTACCCTTAAAGGGTGTATAGGCTTTAGTCCACGCGGGCATAGTGCGGATTAGCCAACTTCACGCACAACAATCTATTCGTAGACGTGCGCAGGTTTCTTCATGATATTTTCCATCGCCGTAGTCGGATACACGTACATTATAATTTCGAAAACTCGAAAACAATAACCGGAGGATCGGAAGGTAACAGTCCACACAAAAGAGCTACCGACGCTTTCATTTCATTATTTAAAGATCTTTAAGATAAAATGAGTGAAACTCGTATAAAAACAATATTCAAATATAGTTACTTAAACAAAAACTACAATATTCTAAGTAAGTACACAAAATACATAAAAATCCAATAGTAATCAGCTTTGGTAGGTCCACAAAAACCCTTTGAACAAAAAATGTGTATGGCGTCATAACGCTTTTGCAATTGTATATCTATCGTTAATACAATCAAACATTTTGCCAGAACAAGTCGAGTTACGTAGGCGTAGTGGTAAGGCCTTTTTTATTTCATATACAAGTCCCCACTCACGGCCCCGGGGCAAAAGATCAAAGGGCACTGCAAGCGGTCACCGACACACTCTTTGTTAACTCCCTTTCATGATTAGGTGCTTACAGTTAATATGGTAGTGCGGGGAAGTGTCCATACACGTATCGATAAAGTGTTGGTAGACGGACAAAGATAATAAAGATGTTGACTGACAGACCAACTGAACTACTTTTTTCTATCTGTTAAATATATTTTCTGTTCCATAAAAGCATTGTGTGGTCACGATGTTATGTAATTAACTAAAGCACTTTACTTTTATTATTTAAAAGAATGGATATGTGACTAATCGTAAGTATAGTATATGGTATTGAGATAGTAAGTATTTCAGATTTATTATATGACCCAGTCAACATCCAAATTAATTTATAACATAAAAATATTATGGATTATATTTTTATATATAAATAAACCATTAAATGAAGTTAAGTGTCATCTAAAACTCACTGATTGCCTTAATTCCCAAAGATATTTAAACATTTACCTTATGACAAACAGGATTCCAGGCACAAGATAAAATTAATGGTCAAACAATGTGAATTTAAACTAATCTGTTGGTGTATTCATTTGTGGCGGTGGAATTTGCTTGTCGAAAGGAGTGTGTTTCATTTTAATTTTGAAGTTGGCACACAAGTTTATCAAATGTGTAAATTTAATTAGAAAAATTTTTCTTAATTAAAATAAGTCATTTGTCATTTATTTAATAAAGTCGATATAAATCATCGATACTCAAGGCATCACTAGTCTCGGCCACAACTCACAGGTACTTATCGCAAGATAAATAGACGCTAGTTTGGCTAAGACGTTGCTGAGCCAGCGATTCATTTGGCAAAGGCCGGACTGATCTTGTCAGACTTTTGTACGCGATACAAACAAAATAACAATCGTCTTGACTTACTGTAGGTTTAAATAACCAATCTGCTAAGAGAACAATTCGGTATTCTCCACCATTCGCAATAAAATACCAAACCTTATTTTCATAAAAGTGCACTTTATTTTACATGTCGTTTCATTGATCACTTTTGTTTATTTGCAATATTGTATTTTTAAATACACTGAAACCAATAAATATTAGGTCAATTGATGTTCGTGTGCGATGACGTCACGTTTCAATAATCTCATACAAAATATATGGAAACGTTCCTTTTTGACAGTTCATAAAAAGTGCGTCAACGATTAGTGGTGTCAAATACCCAATTGGGAACGAAAATATTTTTATTGCGAAATAATTTCAAAAACGTGAATATCCACTAACATTCAGACTGTATCTTGCCTATAATATAGGTACTTAATTTACTCTTTTTATGTTACGAAGTGAACATGGCGGTCAGGACGCTCACCTGATGTTAAATGACACGCACAACCATCACAGAGCGGCATTGAAGGAGAGGAACAACTGATAATCAGTGATAAGTATCTTATACCTGGAAATTTCACTAGCTACAGTGCCCATCTCGAAACCCAGAAGTGCATAGCACTCTTATTTCACGGAACGATATGACCTAAATAGACGACTCAATATCGAGTCTATCACCACTTTTTTCTAAATAAATACATGTCATACATACTAGCCAATGTCTAAGATATTACACCATATTATTCGTCGTTCGTATAACAAGTCTTTTAAGTCAAATTAAAAACTTACTTCGAAGAGCCTTAGTTACGAGTACAACATATTTAGCGAACGTTCTATGTTAGTCGTAAAACTCAAACCAAGGCGGGAACAAGGGCCCACTAAGTTGATTAGCACAATCAGAATCATTGGCATGCGGGCCTCACTATCCCTTAGGATATACTAAAATTGGATTAAATCCCTCTAGGATGAATATTCAGGTACGTAATGTGCGAGTTCCATTACCAACTAAATGGTCGTTTACACACCACGATGCGTGGTCGACATGGTTTCTAGTGTTCGGTTTTGAGAATTTATTCTCATACGTATTTAAGATGTGACGAATAAATTACAGTTTACATAAAATGAGGAAATGCTTGTTTTAAAGAAATGGTTCATTGGCACAGCGCTGTTGCTCATTGCAATATTAATTTAATAACAGTTACAAGAGAATGTAGAGTTAACAAAATAATGTACATTTTTAAACAGGATGAAATTTTAATCATTGGCTTCCATTGGACCTATCATATTATACTATATTATAGAATGTTTCATGGGAATGTTTTATAAAAGGTTTACAAAATGAATAAATTATCGCATTGCATTGAGCAATGCGATACAGCGTTTTTCCATAGTGGTTAACTACAAAAATTTAGTTATTTTATCAAGTGGAATTACGTAAGTTCGTTATTGGGTCCTTTAGCCTGTTCGTGTACACTTCTTTTGAGTGTTGTTTTAGATATAAATTATAATAATATGATCGGTAATAAAGCATAGAAAAGGCCTGTAAGTGCATCTTAACCAAGTAATGAATGACACACAAACCTTCTCGATGAACCACAACTCGTCAAACAAGTTCTCTTAATTTTGCAAAACTACTGTCACCGGTCGATCTATGTAAACCGTCCCTGAGGCGTCAATACAGCTATCATGAGATTTGGCCGGCGTTTAATGTATTACAACAGGCATTAGGCCAATTACACTGTGACTGAATGGTGACGATTATGTATTAAGGTTGATTACAGTTATTAGGAGTGTGTCAAACCGCAAATGTATTAAGAACATCATCATCAGCTCACTAAACGTCCCCACCGAGGGGCACGAGCCTACCCGTATAGGGTGATTAGGCATAAGTCGTCCACGCGGACCCAGTGCGGATTGGACGACTTCGCACACAACCTTCGAATCTCTTCGCAGGCATGCATGAAGGTTTCCTAACGATGTTTTCCTTCACCGTAAGAGCGTCAGATAACGTACATATATTTTCGAAAATTCGAAAACTCATTGGTACGTGGCGGGATTTGAACCTCAGCCCTCCCGGTAGGAAGGCGACAGTCCACACCATTAAGCCACCGAAGCTCTTTGAACGTCGAACGTATTAAGAACATATACATTAAAACAACCATCTCACTAGACACATGCCTTCTCGCACTGCATATATGTACTAGGTGGTAGACTCGGTACTGAGTCGTCTAGGTAGGTACCACCGCAGTGCCAGATATCGTCCCGTGAAATACGAATGTTTAATTACCAATGCCACGTACCGCTACGTACCAATGTATTTTTTAAATTATGTGTACATTTATCTGACACTCTTACAACAACAACTTTAAACTTCTTCGCGTTTAGATTAGTTAGTTCAAAGGTTGTGCGTGAAGACGGCCCTCCCTTCATCTTGTCGGGTGTTTAAAGGCCATCCGCAGCCAACAGCGAAAATCCAATCCGAAAAAAACCCTCACTCTATCTTCGACCTATCACAGTGCCATTCTGTATACAGGCTTTCTCCATTTTCCAATCCTGGTTTTCCTCCTTCTTCATTCAAGCATGGCCTTTAAGTGCCCGAATTCTGGAAATTGATAAATGTTACAATTTGTGCATATAACAACAACTACTCGAAAGACAGTTAAACTGGTTTGTTTGCTGAGCGGACCGAGAGCTCAGATGATGGCGGGCTCACGGCGTGTGCTCTGCAATCTGTGTCAATCACTGTACGCTACGCACGCTTGATGTACGAAACTAAGGATCGCCTTTATTAAAGAAAATGTATTTTCTGATAAACAGGCTTAATCCTTTCTGAGGCTTTCAGTGACTATACTGCTTTACGGATCAAGGGGAAGGACAGCCAGTAAAAGCTTTAAGGCCTTAAGTACTTCGGTAGTTAAACTATGAATAGTGTTAGCAGTAAATAAAACACTTACATTGATTGTTTATAGATACAAAAATGCCTACTGGCAACATTTAATAGTTCTGAAAAAACGAAAATAATTTTATAAGAGCAAGTGGTAAGTTACCACTTGCTCTTATAAAATTACTTGCTCTTATAAAGCTGATCAAAAAATGTTTTCTTCCTATTAAAACAAGTGTATCGTATTCAATTTGTGAATCTAGTAAATGCAAGATCAATTAGTATTAAGCTTTTAGTATAATTTTTGTTGTATCTCGTTTTGGTTATTCTTTAAATAATAAAATATTAACATATAATAATATGACAATAATAAAACAATGACCCAAGAAAACAGCAAAATGCCATATCCATTTAATCTGCCACCTCCATGTATCACGTATGTAACAAAGAGTGGCCTATAAATTACAGAGGAGGAGGTCTGCACTTACCTCTAAGCGCTTGTTTAACTTGCTGCCTTCGATAGCTCTGTGCTAGGCCGTAGCTAATTTGCGAATAATTACTTCCTAGGTTTTTTAAGTACTCAAATTTTATATCTTTTTGCAGGGCTGGGTATTAAATTTAGTAATCATGAAGACATTCGAATCCCGCGGGAATACACTTACTCACACACACACACACACACACACACACACACACACAAACACACACAAACACCCACAAAAAACACACACACACACATGACTGCGATAAAGTATAAATTTTATGCAGTCATTACCTAATCACTATTTATACTGACGACCCATGTGGTGTAAGTGGTTGAGGTGTCGGTTCTTACACCAAGGGTTCCGGGTTCGATCCCAGGGCAATAAAAATGTTTATGCGCATGAACATGTTTGTTTGTATTGGTTTAGGTGCTTTATAGTATAATATGTATCATCATCCCCACCGAGGGGCACGAGCCTACCCGTATACTATGTATGTATTTACAGAAAAAAGTATTTGAGGAATATTCATCATAACATCCGTTGCTTAAAAATACATGCTTAGTTTGGGGCTAAATGGCGCTGTGTGAATATCAGTGAATATATATTTATTTATTTGAAAAGTCACCTTTTAAAAACTTTAAATAAAGACCTTTGAATTTAAATCCTATATTTTTTAAGCATTAGTGATTGACAAGAACCGAATCATTAACTCGACATGCGAAACACCCAAATTGAACTGTCAAGATTGCCAACCCTAAATTAGTACAATGATGCCATTTGCCTTTACTATCAATCTGCATGCTGGTGTACAGTCCCGACAACTCAACAATATTCCTAACCTTACGTTAATCACAAGAAGGGTGTTTCAACCATTGTCGTTGCCGACTGTACGTTGTCTCGACCAATCGCAGGTCGGCGCACGCGCGCCTGCGGTGCATTCAGTAATAGCTGCTATTAAGAGCCCACCCAGCACTGGGAAAACACAAATACAGTGAAAATATTAAGAATGGTTGAACCTTTGAACGGTCTTAATTTGAACGTGGGAAAGATTTCGAGCCCGGCTTGTCACGGTAGCTGATGGTGAATGGAGATTTCCTCTTTTAAGTATAATTTTCGGCTTAATTGTACGAAATACTGTCTGCGTGGAGTGGTCTGAGCGTTTAGTTTAAATCACTTTGTTATCCGGGTGGTCGTGCGTTTACATCCTTGGGGAGAGTGCACAGTGAAAGTTACTCTCTTTGATTTTCCCAAGTTTGATTAAGACAATGCAGTATATTTTTTATCATAATAATAACGCTTTATACTTTCAACATTAAATGTCCAATTTAAACACATATTAGCAAATGCAAACCTGAGTGTAATAACCAAACAATTAGAAATAAGAAAAAATATTTTAACAGATAATTTTAAAAAACCCGACCGCTAAAAGTACCCACTTAAAGTGGAAAAACAAGCTCTACTATAAAGTGAAAACACTATAAATGAATCATGGTATTGCAAGCTGGAGACAAACAAATGACAACAATAATTATTCCATAGATATAGGATATCGAGCGCGCTAATACTAAATCTATGCTTATTTATAATTACAGTACACACACTAGCTCACTATTAGGTACATTTATATTGTTGAACCTTAAATAGGTATTGCAGATTAGTTTTTTAGGATTCGGTTAAAGAATGTATATATGACCTATTTTCCGGGCTTGGCTAAATTTATTTCCCTTTTAGCAACTGTTGTCAAATTTTTTGTCTTCGCAAATTATTGATCATGGTATTGGGATCTGCGACCTTTTTAAACTGCCATTAATACTTTACCCCACTAGACTGTCAAAATTAAATGTTTTATTCTCAATAGTTCTTATAATCTTTCCAATCATGATTGTTACTATGTCGGCCTTAAAATTCAAAATTTCGCTACATCGATGTAGCCATCTGTCGAACGATTGATTGATTTTATGGTTCTTCGAGGAAATATTTCCGAGTATTTAATATTCAATTTTTTTTACAAATAATATTAATTTATGGAAGCTAAGGAACCTGCGGCTCACCTTATGGAAAGTGTAGTAATGACACATTGCCAACGAATATTTGACAGCAGTGATCACATAGCTGTTGCGTTGCCGGCTTTTATAGTATGACAGCGAATTAATACTGCCGCTTTTTGCCATAACTTTTTTAACTGATTCCATTCGATGAAGTAAGGAAGTCGATGTGTAGTATACCAAGTACCTACCTACCTACCAGACCGATTTTATAAGCCGATGTGTAGTACATATATAAAGCACCTACCTACCAGACTGATTTTATGCCGTCTAAATCACCTTAGCCAAGTCCAGCCCAGCACATGCCCGTCCAGCGAATGCTTTGCCGTCAACGCATAGTCTGGATCATTGGATAAATGGCTGTGATTTAGCTAAACTTATGGCAGTATCAGTATACTTCGGTTTTCATGCAATAGCTGATGATCTATGCACCTGACGAGACCTTACGAGTATGAAGCTTATCATGGCCACTTGTAAATTCATTCAACTAGGTAAATGCATGTATACTTGTATAATACGAACTCTTGAGTGGAAATACTTCTAAAGGTGTTGAATTTATTTATTATTTGCTTATCTGTATTGACATCTTATACCATATGGTTTAAAATATAGGATCTTCATATTTTCACAACTTTCCAAAAAAAATGTTGCTTATTGGACTTGCCTTGCGAAGCATTGAATCATCTTTCTCTTCGTAAAATCATGAATAATAGTCATCATATTACAAGTCAAATAGGGTGACATATTTTTTCTTTCTATCTCTTTCTTTACATATTGTTCTTGCGAGACTGATGCCTAAGCAAGACAATACGAGTTACCTGTCCTATAGGTCACTAGACCCCAACAATTCGAATCACTAGGTAAAGTATCATATAATCAAATACAAAAAATGTGTGTGTGCGAGTGTTTGTGTGAGTCTGTGTATAAATTGAATTAAGGCCTTTTGAATTTGAATACACAATTCTTTCGCATAATCTGTACTACGGTTCTATCACAAATAGGCTTTACCAAAATAAAACACACATGTATGACCCTATATTTGTGAGAGTAAATTTAGCACCGCGTAGGCCGGTCGCACGGAAAAAAATAAATTGGTTGAAAGCAAACAATAAACAGAATTAACGAAACCCCGGGACGGGCCGTGGGGACAATAATTTTCCCCCGTAAATATAACAAAGTAAATAGACAGGATTATTTAATTATTAGTTCATTATATCCCCACCGAGGGCACGGCCTACCCGTGAAAGGCGTATAGGCCTTAGTCGCCCGCGCCAACTTCACGTACAACCTATGAATCTCTTCACAGGCGTGTGCAGGTTTCCTCACGATGTTTTCTTCATCGTAAGAGTGTCTGATAAATTCGAAAAGGCATTGGTAAGATTTGAACCTGCACCCTTCAGATTGTAAGGCAACACTACACTAATGAGCCACAAACGCTGGACCGAGGATTATTTATTTATAAGTGCGTAAAGAACTGAAACCTCTGCACCGCGTCAATCATACTTTCTTTAAATCTATTACAATGAATGTATGATTAAATAAATAAAAATATCCACAGACATACACACAGGGCCATATAATCCCAAACTAAGCATTTAGCCTAAGATGAGCGTCGGTGACTCAATGATGTAGACTGTCGCCCTCCTACCGGGAGGACTGAGGTTCAGACATGTTCATGCACACAAATGTTTGTACTGCTGGGGATCGAAGATCGAAACCCTTGGTCTAGTAGCCGACGTCTCAACCGCAACACCAAATTGGTCGTCAAGTTATAACTTCACATAATAATATGCATAAGCTATAATAACTCTAGGTTAGTATTATTAAGTATGTTATTTACATTAAATTCTGTTTAACTTTTATTTTGCTAAACTGCTTCCATGTCAGCTGTGCTTGTCGTGGCAGTTTGTAATTAAGGCATCACTACTTGTTAGTATCGCTTACGTATGTATAATGTCAATGTAATAAGTGTATGTTTTGTAAACTGTCCTAAAATAAATAAATAAATAAATAATATTGTGCCTACTACACCGCGGAGTAGTTGATACATAGATTAAAACCATCAATCACAAATAGACAGGCCACTGTCTCCGTTTCATAAAACAAATGCCTCTCAAAAAGCAATCAACATATTCATACAATCGCGCAATCACGTCAGCGGAACATCGTAAACGGCATCGCGAGCTCATTACTCGATTAAAAACTCGATTGTTCCAAACGCGGTGGCGGGGGCATAGAGTGGTAACACGTAGAAGGTATGTTGGTTTCGGGATAATTTTAAAAGGTTGTGAGGTCGTCGATCGCAGTGGAGCGGTTGGTTCGTCCACGTAATGGAATAGAGTAGGCTGACCCTAAACCTGGAAATAATAAATGAATATCACTGGACATTTACACAGCGCCATCTAGCCCCAAGTTAAGCGTGAAGCCTGTATTATGGGCACTAAGCAACGGATAAACATACTTATTTATTTACTTATGTATATATACATACATATTATACGTAGAAAACACCCAGAACATTACAAACAGACATGCTCATGCACACAAATGTTTGTACTGCCCGGGGATCGAATCCGGAACCCTTGATGTTGCAGATGACGTCTCAACCGCAACACCAAATGAGTCGCAGTCGTCAGAGGTGGACAAATGACCTGGATAAAACAAACACATTACACGCATTCATATTACTCACACTGGCATGTGTCTGTGTGAGTAATATGAGTGTATAAACACTATTAGTCAGTATTCTAAAATTTCCTTAATGTTTGTCCTTTCTTTTTTCTATTTTAAGTATAATGTGCAAACCTCAAACTCCAGTCCCTAAAATACAGGTTGCCCTAATTTAGGGACTACTGATAAGGGTTAACATGTAAATGTTTTTACTTAATAAAGATTTATTATTATGTCGACTGCTGGCGATCGGTAGCGTAGAAATCATGAGGCCTTCGTTCAGCAGTGGACATTTTAGGCTGTAATATTGAATGGAGTAAATCGACGTGAAACAACGATCATGTTGTTTCGTGTTGAGGTTCCTCCCCTTTTCCCATGCATTTTTCATATTTGATCTTTTTTTATTATTATGATGTGAATTTTACGTGTGCCCGCTGAAGAACGTTATATGCTTGTTGAGTGTTGATGCATATGAATGTTTGTACAGGCTGGGGTTCGAACCAGTGCCCTTGGTCCAATAGCCAACTGCTCAACTATTGTACCGAATGGGCATGGAATGTATGAAACACAAATGAAACTGTGGAATGAATATCCACTGGGTACATTTCCAGAGCGATACGACATGGCGTCCTTCAAAAAAAGAACGTACATAATTTTAAAAGGCCGTGACGCATTTCTGGGACCTGAGGTCTTAGAAATGTTCATGGGCGGTGGTGTCACTTACCATCAGTCAGGTAGGAGCACTTGTTCGTGCAATAAAAAAATGGAAATAGTACCATCAACCATCAATATTTATGAATACCGAACGAATTCCTTAACTTAATTTAACGAATTCTCAGAGAATAAACATTGTTTTACAATCATTTGTTCCATCTGTACATATCGCCTCACATTTAGTAGTCATGAATAGTTTATTGTTAATTTGTAATCCGATGCCCGATACGTAGATCCCAAGGCGCACTGAAAGCAATATTTTACACCGCGACAATATTATATCAGTGCTTGTTGGTCCCTCGCTTCGAAGTTATGTCCCGCACTCAAATTCACATTAATGCTCGATGCCGAATATCGAGATATGCACTTATTTATGGCAATCGTGACTCCGATTCGTCCCTTACGATTGTTTTTTAATGATCAACAGCCGGAGGATAATTTGTTTGGCCCAATTCCGCTCAGTAGTAACATTTTGCACTCATTCTGTTTTATGGTAGATTTCAATTAGGTAACACCATGAGACAATTCATTCTACTATATTATAAGCATTTTCAACTATTAATTATTGTAATTTTCAATCTGTCTTTTATATTTTTAATGCTAGTGAAATGTAATTTTGAATTTAATGAAATGAATGTTAATGTATCAATTGGTTTTTAATCATTTAATTTATAAATTTCATTGAGATTTAATATGGATATGTTGCCTGAAATTAACAAAATTTAATTCGTTTTTATTAATATTAAAGTTGCACTAGTTGGTAGACTCAATACTGAATCGTACCACCGCAGTGCCAGATTCGTCCCGTGAAACATGAATGTTATGCATTTTTGTGTTTCGGGATAAGGAAACTGTAGCTAGTGAATAACGGGTATAAGAGACCTAACATATGTTGTCTCTGGTCGAGCACAGTGCGCATTAACTGAGAATCATGATAATCTATCAGTGTGTTGGTCTCCGCTCTGTCATGGTCAGGAGTGTCACTTACCATCAACTTATCACTAACCGTCCTGTACACTTATAACATAAATAAGTTGTACTGGAATATCAATTTACATTTGAAAAGTGTCGTTATGTGAATAAATTACTGGAATTGGAGACCTGTGATGGGAACTGTGCCATGGAAATTGCCGATATTCGATAGTCGGCTTAACAAAGGGAACTGTTAGCTGATGAAACGTCACGAAATCATATTCACAAACTGTTGTGTTATGGTGTGATGTGTCAACGAAAGATTCTATAGATTTTTTTATGATATAAGCTAAATTTGCTATAAGTGGCAAATGTGCCTAATACACCAGTATTCCCTACAAAGGATTTTTTAATGAGGATTGAATGGCAAAAAACGGAACCATATAGATTCTCATTATATCTGTCTTTATCGTATCACACTCATTTTCACTGAAACTACAATCTAAATTTACCAAACATAAACTGCACTAACTGTTAAAACTTTTCTAAGTATAATGCATTCTGTATGAACCGCTATAAGTTCACTTACAGACTTACGAGTTCCTCATGCATTGAACTAAAACACAAAAAATATTTTTTTATCAAATCCACACATGTGTATATTTTTTATGAATTGAATTGAAAAGGAAAGACACTTTCAAAATGTTAAAAAGGCATTTTATTAATTAGCGAGCAAAACTTCTGAAAAAATATCGAAGGATAAAAGAGATTTTTGGTTTCAATTATTCCATTTCAAAAATTTAGTAATTCTTAGGTAGTCCTAACTACCCAATAATACTAAATTATAATTTAAATAGTTCTAATCTAAGATAGACTCATTTTTTGTTCAACTTGAAAATCACTACTCGACATAACCTCCACCAGCGACATTTACAGTCCTCCCCAACTTACACCTAAATCATCAAACGTCAGTCCAAAGTCGAGACAATGTGTGGGCGATGCTTCACTGACTCCGCGTAGTTGCGTGGGCGGCTGATGCCAACTGATTGCCAACGTCGATATATCAGCCGAAACAGGGACGTATCGAGGGTATTGACAAGCGCAGTGAATAACATGATATATTTTTGTAGCTCGAATTAACGTTTACTACTTTAATTGTGCACATGATATTGAAGTAATTATCATCAGATACTGTAATGTAATGTGCGCACGTGTATGTGTGTGTATCAATGATGTAAAAAAGTATGGATTCGTGATATGCTCACAAAACAATAAATAAAAGACTTCCGAATGCAGTGACAGCACACATACACATATTTCGAATTTCAAACACATTTACCTAAACAAAAGAATACAAACTGTACTCTCATCGGCAGTTCGTTTTTGAGGCACGGATGGCGTATCTACTTTTATGTATACAGAACATCATTAGTGTGTGTATGTACTTTTTAAACCTTTCCCTTGTATTCTACTTGGTTTTAAGTTTTAATAACTAGGCTATTATTTATTGATTACACATACGATACAGAAGTATGTTAGACTTTCTAAAAATCTTAAAGAGCTATACAAAAAAGTATAAGTCTGAAATATTACTCTGGGAGGTTTCGCAAAATTAATTTAATTTATTCTTATAATTAGTTAAGTAAAATTTAACAGTAATATATCTATAAATTGAGCTATTTGATAGTTGACATAAATTTGAATTTCTTATTTAACTTATGTGAGTGATTCGAACCCATTTCATATACAAAATGAAATGTTACAAAAATATCCTTAGTTCGTTCCTGTACTTAGACTCGTATTGATAACGTTTCATTAAAGGGCGAGATCAAAGATCAGCTTCCGCTCATGGCGACCAAGCGATAGGCCTAACAACTGGAACAATGTAATGCCTTGGCTCTCAGATCTCTTATTTCATTGCTTTTATATAAAAAAGGTTAATACTCCTCTGGAAATAGAGAAATCTAAGAGATCTA
Source organism: Leucinodes orbonalis (assembly GCA_019425675.1). Classification (NCBI taxonomy): domain Eukaryota; kingdom Metazoa; phylum Arthropoda; class Insecta; order Lepidoptera; family Crambidae; genus Leucinodes; species Leucinodes orbonalis. Next base: position 10,010 of record PQWD01004953.1, on the reverse strand, counting down.
TAAGTATTTGATAAAAATCTGCGATCTCAAACTTCTCTAGTAGGATCATGTTTTTAAGATATTGTGTGAATTTTCTAAAAAGGCTATAGCTGTAGCTGCTATGGAATATGTATAAGATTCATAAATCTTATTTAAATAATTATATTGTGCGTCGGTGGCTACGAAGCGTTTGGTGGCTCATTGGTGGGAATTGTTTCCTTCTGACCTGCATGCAGGTTATAATCCCGCCACGTACAAAGTTATTTTCGAAATTATATTATTTATCCGACGCTCTTACAGTGAAGGAAAACATCGTGAGGAAACCTGCGCACTTCTGCGAAGAAATTCAAAGGCTCAGCGTGAAGACAACCTATCCGCACTGGGGCCGCGTTGTCATGTCGGCTCGGTGGGGACATTTAATGAGCTGAGGATGATGACGATAATACATATTTAATGTGTTTGTTCAGACAAATAAAGAGTATTCATATATAATCTTAAATTTTTGAATAATGTAAACTAAACATGGCTTGGATCGAAAAAGTCCTATGATTGATATTTTGAAAGAAATATTATGTCCACTAGAACGTTTTGGACGCTTACATATTATTTTTTCCGATACGAAACAAAATGATGGTTTTCACAAACTTACCAACAATAATATTAAGAGAGTAACTGCGAGTATGTGCATCATCATGTTACCGCTCGATAGTTGACTGTCGATTGTCTATCTATAATTGGGCAAAAGCAATAGTATCGATCGATAGTATCGATACTGTCGATAATATCGATAGCTTAGTTTAGCACAATACTATCGATAGTATCGTAGCTCAATATATACATAACAATCAATGGTATCTATGATTTTCGAGGTGAACTATTAATAGTCCAACTATCGATAGTTCGCCAACACTGTGCATTGATATAATCAATAGTACCGTTAGCGATGTAATCGATTAGTAGCATCGATCGACCGGGTGCGGTAGTCGAGATTGATGTCGAGCTCCGACGACACAGAACCCGCTATACCACTCTTCATTATTGAATACCCATTGTTTAGTGTTTGACTGACAGCTATAAAGCTTCGAGCACGCTATCACAATAATAATAATGAAAACCCACTGCCATTCACATAGCGTCATCTACCCCTGTTTTAAGCGACGAGCTTGTAGTTAGGGTACTAAACAGTTAGTTTTTAAGTCACATTATAAAGTTTGTTGTAACTTGTTCATGGTTGTAATTTTAGTGTTATTATTTTTGTTGTTTTCCTTTTTTACTTTTAATTTTACCGACCTTCGGAAGAACAGTGTACCCTGATACAGGCAATTAGAAAGAAAGAAAACGTTTATAAACAACACATACAAAATTAACAAACACCAAAAAGGTAAACATAATAATGAACACATTAAAAAAAAAGCAATTTTTATATAAAATTAAGAAGAAAAAAAAAACGATAAACAATTATTTAACAAAAGGAGCAAACAAAAAAAAATTGAAAACAGGTAAAGTAATCTTAGGAACTAACGAGCTAGTGCTGTTTGCCAAATAGGTCCCACCTCAGCATAAACTTAGACGGCATAGTATCCGTCAAAGCGCTGGTTTTTTGGGAGGATGGGAGGCTGGTTAATTAGAAGCTTAAAAGGACACTGGACACTTACTCTGTTAATGTAGCTAATTTTTGTTACTGCCAATAAACATTTATTATTATGAAACAACTGATAAGCTGAGAATGGGTAACATTCCAGTTGCTTCTGTCCATCCCACCCTCCAAGCGTAGAGGCCAAAAGCAAACAGTTCACTATCGTAAAGTAGGCCCTCAATCCAGAGTCCATATTCCGCTAATTTTATTATGCAAAAATAGAATCGTAATTGTGTCGCAATAGTTATGTAGACTAAATTCTTGTTGCTAGTACCAGTTTTTATTTATTTAATTTTTGATTGTACACTAAAATACACAAGAAAAAAAAGAAAGTACAATGGGCGGCCTTATTGCACATGGTAATTTCTACCAGGCCACCTTAGGATGGAGAAATTATATACTTAGGATTTATCTTGTTGGTTGTCATAATGAATAAATAGACCATTATTACAACTGGCAAACGAACGTTAATCATGTTCAATTGTTTAAAGAAGTTTTAAATTGGTATGCTACTACTTATCTGGCGTTCGTTTGAGAGTTGACAGAATGGTTTTTATAACTATTGCGATACAATTACATTACTATTGGCACATTTTAAAATGTCGGAATAACAGCCCAGAAATGGACACTTACAAACTGTTAAAGTAAGTACATTAGTATAAACTTACTATAGGAAAAAAATATCATATTTGTATAGCTTTGAAAGTATATTTGAATATCTTTTGTCCCCTGATGACATAATAACGCGCATATATTATCAACCAATAATTTGTTTATCTGCAGATATTAGAAAACTACGATTAAATCAATATATTTTATTATTTATCAATCTATCAAGTAAATCTTTTTCTTTCAAACGTTCTTATCGTTTAAAATATCCGTGATCATCCTGTTGTTGACATTTTTATTGGAAGGCCAAATGTATTCAGACAAAGCTTATTGTCAATCTTAACTTAACTTTTTATTTTGTATACAAATTTGAACTATCTTTACCAAATTGTTGATTAGTTATTAGAACGCAATGTTCCTAGGTTCAGTTTAGCCCCTAAATTGGGCTTTTTATGTTGACTGTAACCTGTTTTTGTGTCTTATTAAAATTAATCAATAAATAAAATTTAAATTTAAGATTAAAATGTATCATTGAATTAAAATCTTTTAACTATCCTTTGTTGAATTAGGTTGGAGTTTTTTTTTTAATATTTCTAAACAACTATCAAGACTATTTGTTACTGTATGAGTCTGATTATTAAGTAGGTATTATCTCATCACCAGCTCATTAAACGTCCCCACCGTGGGACACGTGCCACGTGATATAGCCTTATCGCCACGCGGCCAGTGCGGGTTGTGGAAGATTCAAAGTTGTGTGTGAAGTCGTCAACTTCACACACAACCTTCGAATCTCTTCGCAGATGTCATGAAGGTTTCCTCACGATGTTTTCCTTCACGTAAGAGCGTCGGGTACGTACATATATTTACGAAAATTCGAAAACACATTGGTACGTGCCGGAATTTGAACCTCAGCCCTCCCGGTAGGAAAGCGACAGTCCTCACCATTGAGCCAAGGTATTATCTATTTATGAGCAAAAGTTTTCATTGACTTACTTATTAACCATGAGAAGGCCAATTACTTGATGCCTGCGTACCTTTAAAAAAGTTAAATGTAAAATGTAAAGGTCTTTAAACAATGTCAAAGGATCTTAGCTACAATTATGAAACTCTTTAAACTAAACAAACTAAATGATTTTAAAAAACAAAAGTTTATAAGTTTGTTTATCAACATACTTTTAAACTTTTGTTTTTAAAACCATACATATTATACTCGTACATCGAAAACAACCAGACCAGTACAAACAGGCATGTTCATGCATATAAATGTTTGTACTGCCCGGGGATCGAATCCGAATCCCTTGGTGAAGTAAAATGTAAATTAAACGTTTAATAAATACGAAGTTTAAACCTAATTTTAGAACCATAACAATGCTGTCAGTGTTTCATTTAAGACTTAAATTATAACGCTCTTTTATAAGCTGTATAATCAAAAAGTAGGTGTAATTAATGTATAAATAAATAAATATCCACTGACATTCACACAGCGCCATCTATCCCCAAGTTAAGCGCGAAGCCTGTATTATGGGTACTCACAAACGGATAAACATACTTATATACATATTTTTGTAAATACATACATATATACATAGAAACACCCAACCAGTACAAACAGGACATGTTCATGCACACAAATGTTTGTACTGCCCGGGGATCGAACCCGGAACCCTTGGTGTTGCAGTCGACCTCTCAACCGCAATACCAAATGGGTCGTCAACTACTATGTATGACAACTTAATAAGATAAATATTGAACACGTTCATTTTCCAGCAAATTGGTGTGAATCCTGGCCCATTTTTATTCTAATAACAAATTCAGGTTAAATAGGAAAGGACCTGTACCCTTGCGTTGCACTTTCCTGCGATATCCAAATTTACATACAAACACCGTATTCCGCTCTCGCTGGGGAGTGATTTTTGAAATTCCTTTTTTAGAATTCGTAATAAAGGTAACAACAAAGACCATATCAGTGGATATTTTTTTAAGGATTAAAGGTTTCATTTATTAATAAAAAGTCTACACTAGTCATCATCAGCTCATGAACTGACACCACCGAGGGCACGAGCCTACCTGTGGCGGGTGTATAGGCCTTAATCGTCCACGCGAGCCCAGTGTGGGTAAGCCGACTTCGCGCACAACCTTGAATCTCTTCGCAGGCGTGCGCAGGTTTCCTCACGATGTTTTCCTTCAACGTAAAAGCATTAGATAACGTTCATATAATTTCGATAATTCCAAAACATATTGGTACGTGGCGCGATTTCAACCTGCGTCCTCCCCGGTCGCAGGCAACACTCCACACCATTGACCACCGACGCTTCTACTAAACTATTCCGATTAATGTTTGTGGTTTATAAACACAAATTCTTATGCTGATTGAGTCCGTTTTTCTAGACGTCGTAGTACCCCACATTTTTAAAATATGTATATACATAGTCCATTTCTCACATTAATTAGTTGTAATAGGCGATGTTTACATTTAATAAATGCCTTCTTTCTTTCTTTCTTCAACAATATTTATACTCATTTTCCGAATACAGATACTGTTATGTAAATGTCCAATATTTAATACTTAGTTATTAAAAAACCTAATACAGACTCTTTTCGTTTCGATCTTTCTTTCTTTCTTCTTTCTTTCTTTCAAAGATATTATAAAGATAAACGATATCCTAGGTCACTCATCAGGAAGTTTGTTGCAAACATAAAACATCAATGCAAAAAAAGAAAAATAAAGTGCAAAATTTTGTTAAAAGTGTGCACGCAGCCTAAGTATCTATAACACAAAGCAATGAATGCACACTGATATTCTTCATCGCTTATTTGTGTGAAATGTGACGGTGATTATTAAAGATCTTATATGACCTGTTTCCCACAATACCTATGGAAATAAACCGTGCACATCACATATGCAAACAAGCAATGCATACCCTGAGCGTCCAGATAACCTGGAAAATCTCACCAATATGAATGATTCCTACTTATTGGCCCATTGTCCTCTACAGATTTGAACCATAGCGATCTGTATCAACACAGCACTCAATTTTTCATTAATGAAAATCATTTTCGTATGTGCGAGATCGTATATGTGAGAGCGCTCGGTGGCTCATGGTGGGACTTCGCCTTCCTACCGGTAGGGCTGAGTTTTCACAATCCTGACACGTACCAATGTATTTTCGAAGTACAGTCGCCATCAGTATATATGAGCAGACAAGTGACCAAATACATCTGAACAGTTCAAAATTTCAATAACTTCTATACAGTACAAGTTACCATAAATCTAAACAGCAACCGCTTCATTAATATCTGAGCAAGTGCCTGTCAATAACTTCTATACACACAAATTTTCAATAATATCTGAACTCACGTCAAATGTATCTAAAATGATTTAAATATCGAAACTGTCGAAGAAAAGTTGTAGAAATATTGTGACTTTTGAACTATCAATTGAATTAAAATCTTTTTGGATAATACATGTATTAAAAATGAGATGACGCTGGCAGTTTATAAAAGTTTGAAGATTTTACTCTTGTCATCACTAATTATCTACTGCAATTACAAATACAAGCAAGTATTGCGTCAGTGGCTCATTGGTGTGGACTGTTGCCCTCCAATCTGGACGGTGCGGGTTCAATGCCGCCAATCCAATGTCCTTTCAAATTTTCGAAATTATAATTATTTATATGTACGTTTCGCCGAGACCAGTGAACTGGGGTCCTTCTGATGCCACACACTTATGTAGTGAGGCCATCGAAGCTCATGAAGCTCTTGCTGTGTCTCGATATCTCTAAGGCATTTGACAGAATTTGGCACGTCAGCCTTATCAGCAAGCTTCCTTAATTTGGTTTTCTTGATGGCCTTTGCACCTGGATATCAAATTTCCTGAGTTTCTGAGTAAAATAGTCTTTCATGGCTACTGTTCTGACCACCAGGCTATCGACACCAGTGTTCCTCAGGGTTCGGTCCTATCCGCAACTCTTATTCTTAATGCACATAAATGATCTGCTTATGCCTGGTATTATTGGGTACGCAGATGACGGACATAAATCTACCGGATGCAAGGGCAGGTGAGGTAGGAATCCAGTCTTGTCGAGAGGCTATGGTGAGCCGTGTGGACGCATCCCTTCAAGCAGTATTCTTGAGGTGATGTGTTTATCTAAACTTGCTTGAAAATTTGAACTTGCTTCGACTTTCCGGAATCTAGCTGTTAAATAATACGCCTTAGGCGACCCTACTTTGGCTGATGCTTAACTGCAAATCCTGGAGTAGCGTCGTAGAGTTGCATTGCACTTGGATTTATACAGGTTATGTTTCGGTGAGCGTGCGAACGAATAACACGAATTAATTCCAGGAGACCATTCACCACCGGGAGACAAGTCGCAGGCGAGCATTCCGTTCTTACGTGGTCGACATTCCATATATCTGCACAATCCGCTTTGGTGCCTCGTTTCTAATGTGCACTGCAAAGAAATTTAACTCGTTGCCTCCTTGTGTGTTCCCAGAACATTACTACCTGGCACTTTTTAAGGCAAGCGTGAAAAGACTGTTTCTAGACAGGCGTGGTCCATCTTCGACCGTATCATCACATACCATCAGGTGAGATGACGGTCAAATGCCTGTCTATAGAAGATTAAAAAAATATCCGACGCTATTTAGATAAAGGAAAACATCAAGACGAAACCAGCGCACGCCTGTGAAAAAATTGAAGGTTGTGCGTGAAGTCAGCTAATGGACGACCACGAAGGCCTAAATATACTAAATGTGTAGGCGCAAGTCCCTAGATGGGGTCGTATAATGGGCTGATGATGATGAACTTACTAAATAATTATTATCACACTAAGTCATTAACAGTTTCTGAATAATAATTAATCCAGTATCATATCGATTATCCAGTCTTTCTTAACTGAACGAGCTAAGCCAGAACCGAGACTGACCATCTCCACTTGCGCAGATAGCCGAGCAGTGGTTTAATGAGGATACTCGGATGACGTAGTTGTTGATGTGACTTATTCTTAAAACTAGCTTTTGCCCGCGGCTTCGCTCGCATTAAATTTGGGATAGCACGGTACTTTCATTTATCACTATGCATAGGATTTCCCCTCCCTCCAACTTCAAAGGTTTCGGGTCAATTTCTTTTTTTTAAAGCTAAAAATATGTTAAAGCGAGCTAACCTTAAAAGATAGACATATGCTCTCGCGGACTTTTTTGTAGACCTTTAAAAGGAGAACAATACTCTCATACATGACTTTTGTGAAACTTTAACCGTTTACTTAGCGTACGCAAAGGAAGCTCCAAGTATGAAAAAATACCCCCTATTTTGAAACATTCTTCATTGCTGCTCCGCTTCTATTACTCGTAGCGTGATGATATATAGCCTTCCTCGATAAATAAGCTATCTAACACTAAAAGTTTTTTTTAATTCGAACCGGTAGTTCCTGAGATTAGCGCGTTCAAACAAAAAAACAAACAAACTCTTCAGCTTCATATATTAGTATAGATTTGTCATATCAAATGAAAATAATCATTATACGCCCACAGTAGTGATTGATTTTATCTTGTTCTTTTAATGTCATGCAGACAAGAAATGTCAAGCGTAACTAAGTAGATAAACACTGGTTAATCTCCTTAGTAACACTTGACATTTTGAGTGTTCAGATATTATTGAAAATTTGTGTGTATAGAAGTTATTGACAGGCACTTGCTCAGATATTAATGAAGCGGTTGCTGTTTAGATATTTATGGTAACTTGTACTGTATAGAAGTTATTGAAATTTTGAACTGTTCAGATGTATTTGGTCACCTTGTCTGCTCATATATATCTGATGGCGACTGTACGTTATCCGACGCTCTTACGGTGAAGGAAAACATCGTGAGGAAACCTTCATGCACGCCTGCGAATAGATTCGAAGGTTGTGTGAAGTCGTCCAATCCGCACTGGGCCCGCGTGGACGACTAAGGCCTAATCACCCTATACGGGTAGGCTCGTGCCCCTCGGTGGGGACGTTTAATGAGCTGATGATGATGATGATGATGTGCGATTAGTGTCACTCACTTTGCATATCCTAATCATATTCTCTGTGCACGCCACTGAAATAAACACTTTTAGTTATTACAATCTTAGTTACATTCTGAGTTCTGAATGTAATATGAACTTCTAATTATTAAATATATTGCATTTAATGGTTCCTCTTTGGTCATCAATAGTTATTAAACAAATTTAGAGTTAACAAGCAACAAAACACAAAGTTTTTCATTTTGCAAATCAACATTTTGAAATCTGTTCCCACAAAGGCGTTGCAATTGGTTTCGGACCACTATAATTTTTTAGTAACAAAAATTGTTTATTGAATTTTAGTCAAACCGAGTCATACAAACTATTGAGGACATATTATTTTGGGTTTTTGCAACTTGTTGAAATGTCAGTTTATCATATAAAATTAATAATGCATTTTGGAAATGGCTGCATGTCATATAATAATAATAATAAAAACTTTATTTTCAGATAGGAATCCATAGTTAGAAATAAATAAAAAGTTTGTACAAAAGTCATTTTAGGTTCAGAAACTGTTTAACATAAGATGTATGTGGTTGCAGGCGCTGAAAGCCGTGACCAGTGATGTATTAATGGAGAGTCCCACCGGTCAGCCAACCCGCTCAGGACGGTGTTCGGTGCAGCGCGTGTTCGCGCCCACAGCGCGCCGCATCTCTTCCTCATTATTGTATAAAAGCAGTCTTCTCAATATGCACGTTTGCGATTTGATGTCCTATTAACAAGCATTTGTTTCCGTAATGAAACAGTGAAATGTTGCTTCATCATCATCAGCTCATTAAACGTCCCCACCGAGGGGCACGAGCCTACCCTTATAGGGTGATTAGGCCTTAGTCGTCCACGCGGGCCCAGTGCGCATTGGACGACTTCACACACAACCTTTGAATCTCTTCGCAGCGACATGAAGGTTTCCTCACGATGTTTTCCTTCACCGTAAGAGCGTCGGATAACGTACATATATTTTCGAAAATTCGAAAATACATTGGTACGTGTCGGGATTTGAACCTCAGCCCTCCCGGTAGGAAGGCGACAGTCCACACCACTGAGCCACCGACGCTCTTGTTGTTGTTTGTTGTGAAATGTGCTTGTGTGCATGTTGCTTGTGAAATGGTAATTTGCAAATAAAATCTGTGTGAAACAATAAAGACGTTATTCCAAGAATCTAAATTATAAAGTTGTGATTATCCATATGATATCGAATTATTTATTTATAGGATAGTTAAATAACATTCTTGCAATCTAACAATCTTTTTTTGATTGATTCAATCAAAATCGATTAGTACAGTCTATTCCGCTTGACCCCGAATAAATGATATGTCCACTGCTCAGTCCCCGTGACTATCCATCCATTGGACCCCCAATATAGCTTGATCTCAATCAAAAGTTGAGGTTCAAGGCAAGTTTTAGATTCCTTTGAGTTTACACTTTGGAGTTAGTTTCTTTTGTTAAAAAACGAAAACACTACAAGTTTACACACTCATCATCTTGTTCCTGGCACATTTCCCATCAATGTTGAACGTCGATAATCGGGAGCCAGAAACTATCTGGTACTTGGCATCGGCGACAGGAAAACATTTTTCGATCAAACTTCGGAATTAATTTTGAAGTTTCCGAACGCTCTGCTGAAGACGGAGTTACGGTTTGTAGGTCGAAGTCTTTGCCTGACTTTTACATTCTAAAACCTAGATGTAATTTAATATTTGGAAAAAAAACTTGGATCACTTCGATACTGTGTTCCATCTTACG